>VTPC01003406.1:13575-35954 GCA_011009095.1 Ignelater luminosus | reverse complement strand
GTGACAAGTTGAAACACACCCTGCTACCGTAAACTTTTCCAATCAAATGAGACCTTAAGTAGAACGGTAAAATACCAGCGGCACTTTTAATAAGAATTACGCATTTAAGGAGGTACAGGACTTACAGTCAATTTAAAAAGTTTACCCCGCGGTAGGTATCTGTAATTAGTATGCACTATAGAAAGGATAAACTTTTTTCGGGATTGTACTTTTAAAAATTAATATTTCAACTTGTGATTAAATGACTTTTAGCTTGTTGAAATTATTCTTTTATGTATGTAATTATCAAATCATTACAAAATGATTCATAATTACTATTAAATTTACATGAAATAATTAATTTATTATTAAATACTTTTTAAAAAATAATAAAAAATTCGGCAGCATAGCAACTTTAACCGTGTTATTTAACAAGATTCTTGTAAGCAATAAAAAATGAACAAAGAAAAAAGTTATTTTTGGAAATCTGGACAAAAAAGAAAGTTGGAGTGTTTAAGTCAAAAAAAATTATTACTAACCTATTGAATTATTTGAAAAATTTAAAAACTACAATTTTATAAAACGTTTAATTATTTTTGCAATATTAAAAAAATTGGGCAATAATTTATTTATTACGAATTTTTTATTTAATTTTGTTATGTCTTACAATATATAAAAAGTTTTTTAAAAACTTTAACATTTACTTTTTGAAATACGATCTCTTTGAATTTTGAATTTCCCTCTCAATCCGCCGTTGCGCCGTTGCCGTCAACATAACCCACATTAACTATGACCGACTGCTTTTTAAAAATTAGTGTTTTTTTAAAGTTAATTATTTTTATAAATAAGAACCCTTGACATATTTTTTTTAATAATTTTGAAAATTTTTTATGCACATGTAGTTTTTCAGAGCAGTGTCACAATTTCTCTAGCTAACATTATTGATATATAGGTACGCGTGGGGTCTTATATGCTGTTATAATGTTAAATTGGCTATTTTTAATATTTTTTTATAAAAACCTATGAACCCTAGGTCGCTAAAATTTTCATACAACAAATATTATGAATACTTTTATTGATCCTCAAAATTTCATAATGTTTTCATCATTTTCACTAAGGTCCTGTACCTCCTTAAACAGGAAGAATTTTCAGAAGAATTAGATATCATCTAAAAAAGAAGAATTCTTGAATTAACTTCTTAGTTTCGGATTAACAGATGATTTATAAAACAATTACCTAGTAACCTAACAAATGTCTTGCATCAAAATAACCTCTGATCCATAAAACTCGGGGCCTTGGTCATCCAGAAAGAAAAAAATAAAACATTGTATATGCGATTGGGATATGCCGGATTGTCTTTCTTTCTCTTTTATGGTCAGCCGAAAACACAAATTTTAAAGAAATATATGTGAACAGAATAGAATACAGATATTGAATTCTCAAAGACAAGATGCTCAGCAGAAGGGATAATGTGAAACAAAACTTAAAGATTGATGTAAATTTAAAACATTTTGAGAATTAACAAAATCCAAAATAAGAAAACAGATAGGTATATGTGTGATCAGCTCAGTAAGAATATTACATTTTCCTAATGAGATTTTAGCTGTACACAAAGAATAATGGGTTTTAATTTAGCTTTTATAAAAATATTTTCTTTCCGAGTACTTATGTAAAAACAAGCGTTTAGACACGCCCTATTTTGATACATTTCAATATTCTAATTCATAAAGTTCCTGGAAATCAAGAAAGTGTAACGTATTTTTATTCCCGAAATCATCTTCTTTACAAGAGTCAATAGTCGATAACATAAAAACTTTTCAGTAGTTTTCTGGTCATAAAAATAAGTTAAAGAATCTTTTCGGAAGTTTTCTTCTTAAAAGTTGAATATCCTCTTTAGACACTACTTAAAACTAAAAGCTAGTAGTAGTAGTAGGTAATCATGCTATTAAAAGTATTAAAAGTAAAACTACAGTAATTTTTTATTAACTCTGGATAACTATTAAATTGGAACAAATCATTTGCTGAATAGAGGTGCTTTTTATAAGATGCCGTTTTAGAATTTTATTTGTAAATAAAGTATAGAGAATTGCAGTCATGGAATTTTAAAATGGATTTATTCAAATAATGTAAAATATGAAAATGTAAATTTTGCTAACGGTTGCTTCTTATTATTGTTGTTTGTGTATTGTTATTCGTATTTGCATTAAAAAAAGAACATCACAACTAGAGCAAGCAACTGCACAATTTTATTGTATTAAAAATGGATTTTATTATTGTGTACAACTGCCTGTGAGTAGCTTTTTTAATATCATTGTGTAATGCAAATTAAATCTATGTTTGAATGTTTGTTGTTCATTATTTGTTTATTTTTAATAATAATAGCCTGTAATGTGTGAACGAAAAGTAAGTTAGCAAAAACAACAAATAAGATTCAGTAAGTTAATTTTATTATTATACAAAAAGTAGATTTCAACTCTAAATCGCCTTACTTCTTCTCATGAGACATTTTATATTACAATTTGAAGAAAACACATTGTGAATTTAAAGCCGGTTTTACATGGTCATATGAAGTTGCGCTGCACACACCAGTACAGATAGCTGTAGAGGTTGAAACATTATGTATTGATTTGATCCCTCTTTATAGAGATATTTCTTATTGCAATTGGCAAAAATCTTTATCAATTCTGAAGTTTGCTTCTTTCATATTTCAGTTTTATCAAATGCTTCAGATATTTGGTAAACATTTGCTCAAATAATGAAAGAACTTCAACGGGTTTTGAACGCTATAACTTGATCGTTCCGAATGGAACGATAATTTTAAGATTTTTCTTGCTGTGTATAAAGAGCATATCCAAAAAAAAACAATTTCTTCTATTGCAAACTAGCATATCTCCTCATTCCTTCTACCATCTCACAATCTATCATTTGTGGCTGAAGAAACTTATAGTCTGAAACGACCAATCAGTTTCAATTTTTTTTAAGATTTACGCTTGTGGCCCGCAAAGTACCGATCTTACCCACATCAGTGAACTTCGTTTGCCCTCTCCTGAGTTTGGTTATTAAAAATGCCACTTTACACAACTGCACCTGTACTCGTGATTCTTAAGCCCCGCCACTAACTGCTTTGCAATGATGGTGAATCATCTCCGTATTTATTGGTTACGAGTTTGAGTGTCATTAGGCAGGTCTTCCCTTTTCTCAAAATCAATAAATAAAAGTCTTCTATCACCTTAAGGTAAAACAATCTGAAAGGATACGAACTATCCAAAAAAAATTCGTTACCTAATGTATTGAGCTCAACATGTCCAGAAAAGTTTTTGCCGTACAAAGTTAATTTTTTATATTTTTTGTTGGAGTCGAGTTTTGCTTTGAGATAAATAAAAACTATTTGCTCTTTTACGTTTCTATCTAAGCCGGAAGACAAGGAAAAACTAAAAAAAATTTGAATAAAAACAAAAAAACTGATAAAACGAAACGTTGGTAAACAAACACTTTTTATTATATTTATTATTATTTACAAAAGGATGCACGAAAACATGACAAATTTGCTATGTCCACTTTTTGTTAATTTATTAGGTTGCTTCTGTTCTTCCATAGTTTATTAAATTATTGCTGATATAAAGAATTTCTGTATTAGAAAAATTACACGAAGTAAAAGACTTTTCATGTCTAAAACAAATGTCTACTTTTTAAAATGATATAAATAAAAAGAAGTCTGGTCTTACTAAAAAAATTGATATAAAAGACATTTATGATATTTATTTATTTGTACATTTCGTTTTTAAACAACAAACAATAAACAAAGACCAGCAAAGACTTTGTTTTTTTACCTAATTCATTCAATTTTTAAATTTTATTTTTCTAACATTTGACAATTCTTTTAATATTTAGTTATTCGGAAACAACTTGAAGTATTTGTTAAAATTGTTTCCAATTTAACCATAACGAAATTTTACTTCAACTATTTTTATTTAAATTTATTTAAAAAAATGACCAACCTACTAATAGTTTTTAATATGTATTCAGATATCGGTTGACAAAATGACAATAGGTCGGTTTCTGCTCTTTATTAAACTTAAACATTCCCTAATTACCATGGCAACTAATTTTGTCTTTATTCTTCTTGTTAAGATCAGCTAAAGCTATACTTCTTTAAATTTTGAAAGAAGCTTTATTAATTCATTAGTTAATGAATGAAAAATATAAATGGGGCTAATGAGATTAGTCCCACGACCTTGATAAAAAAGAAAATGTTTTTCAGTACTTTTGTTCTAATGTAAATATTAAATTAGTTTTAAATCTGGAATATTTATCCCAAGGGGGATTTCTCCAGAACAAGTTGCAAATAAGCAACGACTTTGTTCGCTGTCCTCAAATGCTTTGTGAAGGCTTAGAGCAGCTACAGCTACTATCTTGGTCTTGGACTTACCTTGAGCCACGTTTGTATATAACAGAATTAGTTCTTCCTCTGATAATAACGGAAGACAAATTAAGAATTACGAAAGATAGTAATTAAATAAAAATTACAAGACTCCTAGCTGGTCAAGTGCTTCTCTGCCATAAACTATTGGTTCAAAACAGAAGTCCAATCAACTAACCAACAAACTACGTTACGAAGCATCTATAATTTACCAAAAACTTTCATGATAAAAGGATTGATCTAAAATTAATATTGATTTTCAGATAATTTAATTTTTAGACGATATTATTGATATTTGGCACAGGCTGCAGGAGAATCTACTAAGAATTGGTGAGAATGGTATGTAGAAGCACCTGGTACAAAATGATTAAAGCTAGTCGTTGACGGCTTAGAACAACGTGAGTCTCTGAATCTCTAATGTTTTGGCGCTTAAGATTTAAACTGGCGACTATTTTCAAAATAGCAACAAATCTCTTATATTTCAGTCTATTTTAGTCGCTGAGGGGTTGAATTATACTAAATTATACATGGGGAGAACGTATACACATAGCAATATGAGCTACAAAGGTGGTTTATGTAAATACATATACTTTACTACATAAAACAAGTGCTAATTTCAAAAAGTATGCATGACATTTTGTTTGCAAATAGTTTTGTATCAGTAAAACTACTTTGACATTGACTGTTGATACTCGCAGCTGCCTTTGTAGCCAGTGCACAGCAAAGTGTAAAACGGGCATTTCGAAAGCATACCGGTCTTATCGTTTCGCAGCTGGACTTGCAACCGCACTTTCCCAGGGTGAAAAAAGCTCCTTCCATACCTTCTCGATGTCTGGCCACACTTGCTCGCACTTCCACATATCCTTCTTCCAATTCCTATGAAGAGAAGAAGCGTTGCGCTACCACAGCGCAGACGATGTTGGAGACAGGAACTGCATCATCTTATCCTTAATTGTCTATCCAATACTCATCAATACTACATTTTCTGTTTTTGAATCGTAGATCAAAGTTGTGAACTATCCATCTTTCTTGAAGAGTCCTGAGAGTAGAAGAAATAATGCATATTTCAAGGAAAACTGACGACGTAGCTGCTGGGTGAGACATCCATAAAGCAATGGAAACCCCATAGCGTCTGTAATCGTTTTTCACCAATGATGCACTCGGATGAACCCCAATGTAACGGTGTTTGATATCTATTCCAGTCAGTAGTTTCTGCACTAAGAGTGCTTTCAAGGTAAAGAATGTCCATGTTCAATGCTTCGATCAGAATGCACTTAGTCCCGTGTTCCGCCATATCCTTGGAATGCAAAGCAAGTACTTAGTGAACGCTACAACGTGACGTGTACCATACTCGTATCTTTTGTGTATTAATTCATAAACTACTTATTTACTGAGTATGCACTGATTTTTTTTTCATTTTTAGTAATCAACGCATGCGTACTAAATGAGTTTATGAGTTGATGCACGAACATTATGAGTGCAGTACAAAATTACGAGTTGAAACAAAGTTATAAAATATGACGGCTAAAGTTGGGAACTTCGCTTTTGTACTTGACTGTACTTGTACTACTCTGTCAACAATAAATTCGCTATAGGGCTTTTCACGGATTGTAACACCACATATTACTTAAATTCCATTGGCAAGGAAAAGGTGTTCAAAGCTAGCACATCTTATCCAGAAGGAAGATGAATGGTTGTAACGTGGCCTTACGTTACAATTTAAATTTAAAAAAAATAGAACCCTCATGTCCTAGGCCGGCTGAGCTCAGGTGTGGCCTTGAGCGTGGATTTGTGAGGGTTAAACACAATAAAAACACAAGAAAAATTTAAGCGTACAAATATATTTAACTCGAATATTTATACTTATAAGAAAACACAAAATTGGTCGCCTTTTCTCAAAAAACCTTAACCTTGACAAGATTATACTTAAAGGAGAATATAAAGGAAACGATTATTAACAAAATACAGTTTTATCTGTCTGTTTTTTTTTCTAATACAACCCCAACCAAAACCCCTTAAAATTATACAGAAGTAAAATAGTGAAAAATTTAATTTTTATAAGAATTTAAAATACAATTACAATAATTCAAGGTGAAGTCAATTTTTATAGCAAATATTTTTATCAAGCCTGTCCACTCGAATAGCTTATCGACTCTACGTACAAAACCAAGGTAAAAGATTAAAAATTCTTTAGAAATTAAAAAGAATTTTTGAAATATGAAAAATTTAAATGGAAAGACAAACTATAACTTTTATCAGACAAAGCATAAATGAGGCAGAAAAAAAATATTTAATGACTTCTGTAAACTAAGTAAATTTGGAACACAAATTCTTTAAATTCAAAAAAAATTGAGCTACAACAATCCTAGTAACAAGTTAAACAAATAAGAAAATAGAACACTCAGCCTATTTCGAATACACAAATTGAAAAAAATTTATACTTTTTACCAAAACATCTTCATGTTGCCTGTGAAACCCTAACAAAAACAAAAATTGCCACACAAAAAAATTAATTCAATTTAGATCCGAAATTGAGTTTATAAAAATTTAATCAAAACAAAAATTTTTCTAAATGTGTACTCAAACACAGAATTTACTGACAAAATTTAGTTTAACAAAAAAAAGATTTAAAGACCTGTAGTTACAATTATTACGAGGAATAAGCCAGAGTTATATCTGCCTCAGATTGTCTTCTTAATTCTTTATTTTTTTCTTGAATTACAAAATTATAAAATTCCCAGATAAACTTTAAGACGGAGAAATCTTTACTTCCGTTTTAAATAATTAATTGTTAAACACGGAAACTATTTATTGCAAAGTTACGAAATTTGAAGGTGGGATAGAACACTAATTATGCCAAGGATCCAGACAGAAGCGTACATCTCAAATCCGGAGGAACTACTGAATCGGGACACCTAGTTGAACCAATTTAAGCCTCCATAAATGATGAAGAAGACTTCCAACCTCCAGGATGGTGTCCTGGGATAAAAAAAACTGTAGACCAAGAACATCGATTAGCATTGATGGAAACAGGGATGCAACAAAAATAGGAAACTTACCCTTAATTTAGGGTTTTTTCTCACTAACTCGAAAATTAATTTGAAAGATCAAGACTAGCGCGCAACACGAGCGCTGGTCACTTCTCGTCTGCCGCAAGTCGATCCCTCCGTTCCCCAAAAGTCAAGTCAACCGGTTTATGGGTTCTACGATCAACGTAGTAAGAAAATTAAATTATTTAAACAATGATAAATCCTATCTAGGGCTTCAATTAAAGAAATCTGATTACAAGAAGTAATGAGAAACTCAATGAGCAAGAAACCCGCAGATGATCGTAAAATAACCCTCAAGCGGATACAAAAAATCAGCATCCAAATTCGGAAGAACATCTATTCACAACTCTTCTAATCCAAAAATTCTAGAATGTAACACCCCTAACGGGAAAGCTATAATAAAACATTTAAATTTCTACAACGAAGAATTAAAAATTCAATATTTGAAATAATTATACCCAGCGTTTCACTTACCCTAAAAGTTGCGAAATGCAGAAAATGTTTCAAACTAAAGACAAGAGAAATGTAAACCCAGACTAATAAAATTCGTAACCCAAGATTCCTAATTACAATGTTGTATGATCAAGGGCTTTTTTTTGCAAAATTAAGAAACTACGGGTACCCCCGAAAGCGCAAAAAACCAATTCCCATGTAACGGGAAAAAACAAGAAAATGATCGTTACATGGTCCTGAACTCTTCACAACTCTGATGTACGATTCAAAGAATGTTTCAAAAGACTTTTCCTTAATCAAGAATAGGCCTTCTTCCGAAGAGTTCGAAAAATGAGATGTTCAAGTGGTAACCAATGAATGTGGTTAGATGTGTTAGAAGGTGTGGAAAAAGATTTTTCCATCTTGGGAAAAAAGCGGCTGCAGATCGAGTTGCGAAACGATGAGATGTGAATACTGTGGAAATGCCGACTCTCACACTTTGCTATGCATTGGTTCCAAAAGCAGCTGTAAGATTCAGACGTTGCTTTTCAGGTGTTTTTTTATTTATACAAAACTATTTGCTTTCTATACATTGCTTATTTGTGATAGCATGAACGATTGATTTTAATAACAAAATGTTTTTTACATTTTTCTGAAGTTAACACTTGCTTCATGTAGCACAGTACCAATACTATATAAACTGTACTTTTGGACTTACCTGCTGTTTTTTCTTTTTAAAAACTTTAACTACCGCTCATTTTATTGAGTGTATTTGTTTTCTTCATGTAGAGATTAAAATAACCAACAAACTTGGAATGGCCGCCATTTTAAATCTTAAGGACTAAACCTTCGGCTCGATGATTCAAATTTTTCTAAAGTGTCTATAAAACCACTTTGCCGAGTGATTTGCTTTGATTATTACGTGCTAGGTTTTCCTGAATGTAGAACGTGCCGCTCTTACTAAATTGCAATGAACGAACGGTTACGGTACGTACTTTACAAATAACTTCAAAATTTCAAACAAAAAATTGAAGTTTCTTAATGATTATTAAAGTTTATTTTGGAACAAAATTGGAATCACATTTAGGAAGAATTGTTTGATATTTATATAGTGGGCGTGGTCTCGAAGAAACGTCTGATGCACATTGAGAATTTATCATCTAATTTATTTATTACTTCTTACTTTAGACGTATATCGCTGTTAGAAATAACAGTGACATGACAATTATTAAATGAGAAGTAAGCCCATATCTCGTCTCTACAAAACTTAGCACCCTGTATCTCGGCAATGGTACGTTTCTGAATACATATTTATCTGAACGTTTTTATTTTGAAGAGTACTATATACCTTTAATTTTTTTTAATTGATACGTTGGGTTTTTGAATTTTAACCCTAATAGAAAAGTTTTGATTTGCTGAATTTTTAGCAGAAGCTTCCACTCCCTCAGCTCAGTCGATATAAAACAATTTCGATCCGCACTACTTACCTTATATCAAATTTGCGTATGTCCAAAAGTTTGCAATGATTTTTGCCTACCCTTACGGCTGACAAGTACTTACACTGACTGTGGTATATCTTTCGATTTTTTTCTAGATTTTACAGTGACCTTACCGTGAAACAATTTCTTTAAACCAGAAATGGACTTATGATCGTTATTAATTTTTTGGAATTTTGATAGCGCAGAGATTTTTTAAAAGGAGAACAACATAAGGATCATTTGTTGTTTAAAATTTGATGAGTGTGTTAATTAACCGTTTGGAAATTCCCGTATTAGGGTATGGATTTATGTTATAGTAGGACAATCCGATAAGCAATAAGTGACAACACTGGTATTTTTATGTTCAAATATTATTATTCATTTGTATCCAATGAAACGACATACAGTTGGAAAATGCAGTACAGTTTAATTTGCATAAAAAACAAAGCACAACCGTTCAACGCAACATAATTAATTATCATAGCACAGAGTTTATAATAAGTCCTATTTTGCAGGAGCTGCCATGCCTTATACAATTCCAGTTTGAGAGCTTTAGATAATTTATTTCAACCCCTTACAGCTATACAACGTCCTTATTTTAACAGTGTTGCTTACTCTACATCTGTCTCATCTCATGTTTATTGTTCCCTGTCATCATAAATATTTGTATGTTTCGCTGTATATTTCTACGCAACTATAATAAAATTCCTCTGAATTACAATTTTGTGTTCCTTCAATTTAGGTCACGTTGCATTTTTTCCTTCCCTCTGACAGGGTTTTCAGTCTTTATTTGCTATACCAATTCGTTTCCAGAATAATATTTAGGATTTACTTATACAGTATTCTAATTCTCGAATTTATTTCTCCTGTTGTTTTCAACTTGCGGATAGATCTATAGAGGGTCTCGTCCTAGTTGTAACTTCTACTGTCAAGAAGTGGAATTTACTCGGGAAGTTATTAATTGTCGTCAACATCAGTTTCTAACTCCAATACTCCAAAACTTTGATTTACTCTGAAGTTGTTTCCTATCGATACTTAATACCTTTACATACACCTCGCAGTTATTCAGTGCTGGTTAGTTAGTATCATTTGATACTTATAAGAGGCAACAATTACTAACTAAAAATATTAGTAAACAATGTGTTTTCTTGAAATTATATATTTTTTACAATTCTTAGATTGAAATATTGTCTTTTATTTACAGAGGTGTACTTAAATACTACTACGTTAACTCCTGAGTTATCACAAAACACAAAGAATACTACCATGTAAATCACTTCCAAAAGTGTTTTAAGTTTATCACAACAGACTTTTCGTGACTTAACCAACGTCTCTATTTATTAATAAGCATCAGTTTACCATCATTTTTTCAGATTGATGTAAATAACATTTTCATAAAAAGATTCATTGCATTGAAAAGATAGAAAATATAATAAAAAGAAATGCATTTTTTTATTTGAATATTTGTTCCATGTGGTTAAAGCAGAACAGTAGAATTTTATACGTCCTTTGCGTAACGAACCCTAACGAAATATAAGTGAAAAAAAGGAAACCTTTGTAAACGCATCTGCTTTATGTTGCTAGATATACACAATCTACGTTTTATGTGGTATTCAATGTTTACAATAGCATGAATTTTAATGTAAATATACATCCTGTACATAACACACCAGGATTTTTAAAAACAAAAAAAAATTGAATTTGGTGAATTCTTAGATTAAAGGTTGTGAAAATGTGTAATTTGTAGATTTTTTAAGGGTTTGCTAGAAGTGGTGCTTTTAATTATGTATAATAATTAAGAGTTATAAATTATTTTTACTTTCCCCCAATAAACTGTTTTTCGTAGGTAAGAGTGGAACTAGAAAACAAGACCCTCCTGACAACGAGTTAAGATTTTAATATTATTAAGAATTTACCTAATTATTGTTATCATCATAAAAGTGTTTATTATAAGTTAATGTTAAGATCTATACATGTATTTCAATAAATAAATAAACAGCTTTACATTTGTGCATACCAATGTTTTTCTCCGTGCCTGGTATAGTTTTGGAAATCCCTTCTTATACTATTTACTCATTCTACTCGAATAGGAAAGTTATTTGGTAAAATAACTCTCACCAGCTACATTCTGAAATTTATACAAACTGTCGTGTCAGTATTAACTATACTAAAAGTGCCAAAAGGTATACTATAAATTTTCTGACATATCTAGTGAAAACCGCAAAATCAATACCTTGAACATATACCACTGAGAGATGAATTGTACAGAAAGTCAAATGTTCACGATTCCTTTTCAGGCTCATTGTTACGTAATTGATTTATTACATGTGTTTGAATTACCACACTAAAGTTTAAACCATCCATTTCAATGTAACTTTTCTCTTTAATTTTCATCAACTCATACAAACCAATTATCTTTAGACAAACATAAATTACGTACCAATTTTGTTGTTCTCACTATTTTCAAATTAAGAAAGAATAAATAGCCTGCTCTTTTATTTAAATCTAAAAAATGACAGTTATAATGGTTTATTTGTGTGCAGCGGAAAAAATAAGGAAGTTACGAAGAGAGATTTAAGCTCATGAAATATGAACTGTGACGTGAAATACCGCTTTTCATATGGAAATTTCCAAAAATAAGAAATCTTGTAATATTAGACTACGGGCTTGATTACATCTGACGTGGAGGATTTCCTGGGCGGCTTTTTTGCGTTTTTCCGTTTTATAGTATTTTTATGGCGTAAATTACGCCATTACACTGTTCATTTTTGTGTTGCTAAATTTAAAAACATAATACGTATTTTTAAATTAAAAGCAAACCTTCTACCAATTCTGGTCCTGAAATAATAATTAAATAGAATGAACCTAAAAGTCTTGTTTGGATTCACATTACAATTAGAGAATGAAATATAACTCTCAAGTTTTGGGTACATTACATTTCGTATTATACGATCAGTTAAAACAAGAACAAGTAACGTTATAATCTACACTTTGAAAAGTTATTTGCTCACCACCTGAAGTCTGATGAATACAACAATTTGAAAGTGTAAAATGTCTAGACGAGCGTCTGGTCCAACTACTTAAAATAAGGCTGACATTGTATTTGTTTGGAATAAATCTGCCAGTTACTCTAAATGAATTTATTTAATAAATAGAAAAACTAAAATGCATTGTGACAGTAAAGTGCATATTAGACAATTAAATAAATAATTTAAAGCTGTGGATTTGATTTGTACTGATTCAGTTTGGACTGGGGTAAGTAAAATAATAATTCATTTTACATTAAAAATACAATTTTTAATTTCTGGAACTTCTTAAGTTCTCTTGTAAAAAGAGAAGTACCTATAAATAAGGAAAGCAAATTTTGCGGCGAGAGATGCTGAACCCTTTTAACTAGTAGATGTAAAGGGTTTTCCAATAAGAGGTGTTATTTTGATATTCAAAGAAAAGTGCCATTTTTTAATATAAATGATCGGATGTTTATTTCATTATAAAGAGGAAGGTATGCCGTTAATAGTGGAAAATAACATCAGGCAAATGACCACCACGACCACGCTTACGGGACAATATCCTTTTCATGAAATTTTCCATAACCAAATCGCAAAGTGGCTGCCCCATGTCCTCGATAGCCTCACGAGTTTCATCTTTGAGGTCTTGAATCGACGCTGGGCTGTTGGCGTAGACCTTCTCTTTCACGTGGCCCCAAAGAAAGAAGTCGCAAGGTGTTAAATCACAAGATCTCGGTGGCCAATTGTGATCACCTCTTCGAGAGATAACACGGTCCGGAAACTTTTTCCGTAAAAGATCAATGGTTTCGTTGCTTGTGTGGCACGTAGCGCCGTCTTGTTGAAAGTAAACGTTGTCCAGATCAATACCATCCAATTCCGGCCATAAAAAATCGTTAATCATCTCTCGATAGCGCAATCCAGTCACCGTAACTGTTGCTCCAGCCTCATTTTCGAAAAAGTAAGGTCCAATGACTCCGCCGGACCATAAACCGCACCAAACAGTCACACGTTGAGGATAGAGAGACTTTTCAACAATAACTCTTGGATTTTCTGAGCCCCAGATCCGACAATTTTGCTTGTTGACGAAGCCACCGAGGTGGAAATGGGCCTCATCACTCAAGATGATTTTTCGATGGAATTCTGGATCATTTTCATGCATTTCAACGACCCAATCAGCAAAGACACGACGTTGTTGATGATCGGCCGGCTTGAGTTCTTGTGTTAACTGGACTTTATAAGCCTTAAGACCCAAATCTTTATGCAAAATACGGTGTAATGACGTTTGTGGAATGGCTAATTCCAAAGAACGACGAGGAATGGACAAACCTGGGTTTTCTTTAACACTTTCGGCTACAACAGCAATATTCTCGGCTGTTCTTGAGCGACGTGCGCGGGTTTTATTCTTGACATCACTAACTTGTCCCAAGAGCTCGAATTTTTTCACCAATTTCTGTATTGCGGTCCGACAAGGTGCTTCACGGTGACCCAAAAATGTTCGAGTTTTACGAACCGTCTCTGCCAAATTTTCACCATTTTTATAGTGAATTTTAATAATTTCAATGCGTTGTTGAAGCGTGTATCGTTCCATATTTATTAATGGCGTAGTTTCTACTTGTCAAATGTCAAAAAAATGATAGCTTCAAAAGTGACATCTACCGAAATAGCGGGCTATTCAAAATAACACCTCTTATTGGAAAACCCTTTACTATTCTAAATTTAAAAGTGCAGTTGTAGAAATCTGTTTAACAAAATTCGTGCTAGATTCTATACCTGGGAATATAAACTGAGCGGCAAAAAAACCCAGCTGTTTTTTTGCCGCTCAGTTTATTTATACAAGCAAACAAATTACATATTTTTAATTAGCATAATTATAATTATAAATTATATAAAGCTCACCACTTTCCAAAGCTCTTATTAAACTAATAGATGTTCACAAAAGAGGGCGCCAGCAGTCGTAGATCGAATGGTTCTGATGGTCGGTCACGCGACTACTCGTGAATCCGACACCCTGTATATAGGCTTCTTGCGAAACCTCACCCTGTGTGTAACTTGACTCGTGGGAGCTTTATTAAAACTCGCTTCAACGTTTCACGATTGAGACTCAACACGAAATAAAAAAAAAACTGTATAAACACGTGATTTGTCTTAATTAATTTTGACAAGGAAGTCCTCTGAAGACTTCCTTCTTTTTAAAAAAAAGATCCAAGAAAGAAATACCAGTTTAATATTTACTTCTCTCTTGAACAAAGGTATCTGACCTTTAATTGAAATCTAGACTAAGCACTACCGTGCTTTTTAATAGCCAAACGAGCAAAATAACAAAATTAACGCTGCTTCGTCTGGACCAGAGATCCACTTACAAAGAAAACAAACTGTAAATAATCGACCTTTCTTACCTTTATTAAAACAATAATAAAAAAAAGAGTTAAACACACATAAACAAGAATATAAAAAAACAAAATAACACTACCAAAGAATATCAATAAAAGGTATGAATTAATTTCTTCACTGGAGAACAAAGTTGATAAACAAATAATGAGAAAATAACAATAAAAACAAGTTATTGCAATAAACAAAAACAAAAGGTTCTGTTACGTTAAAATTTCAAAATATAAAACAAAAGATCAAAATTCAAATATTAAATTAATTAAAACAAGATAACCTTGACAATGAATTTTGAAATAGCAACAAATAAACTTTATATCTAATAACAAAAAAAAAGTAGTCAAAAGTTATTAATTATGTTGCAATACTTTAACAAACACCAGCTAAAATTACCTGGGAACGTTCCTGTTACAAATTAGTTAAAAATATTACTTGTAAATATTATAATTCAATGAGAAAATTCGAAACTAATCTTGCCTAAGCAAGGTTTTCGTATGTAATATTTCACAAACTCCACGTTCTCCTAGTCTTTTATCAAATGAAACAATCATTAAAACTCAAATAACAAAACAAAACAGGTCTTTCTTACTATAACGGCAATCTTTCTTCCAGGTCATATGTGCAGGTCTCTGATTCCCAACGACAGCAGCTCATTCACGTCCCACCAATGTTCAAGGGAACTTAGGTTTCAAAGAACAATCACTGTTATTAACAATAACCAAAAAGCACAAGAACAAAATCCAAGTGTTTATACACCAGCTTCATAAACTAAAATCACTTTGAGTCTCAAACGCTCTTTAAGTTTACTTAGTCCATTCGGATCACGGAGCTTCCAAAATGTAATACACACGCAGTTCAAGTCTTTACGAGGCGGGCAGTTTCTGTTCTCGACAGGCCCTTTAACGTTGCACCAACGGGACCAAAATTGTTGTGTTTCTACCCTCTACAAGTTTTATTTCCTGGAAATGCCAGCGTAACTTTAATTGAAGCGAAAACGCTTCCCACAATAACAAATCTTCCAAAGCATTGCTTTTTGGTAAACAAACCGGCTTTCTTCCGTGAATAACACGACAAAGACCCGACGAAATAGAATTTCTCGAGTCCGATCTCTCTTTTACTAAGAAAATCGCTTAAATCGAATTCGGTTTGCAACCATTTGAGGATTTGTAGGGGTGACGCCGAAAATTATCCCCGTATGTCGATTCGAATACGCAGCTATTACCGTACTGCCTATCCTCTCTGCGTCTCCTGTTACGCAGCTTGTACTTGCCGAAGTGGGGTTGGAAAGTCAGATGCACGCCCTAACAGGTTAAAAATGCAGAAAGTCTTATGGGACAATGGAAAATTCCACTTCGTAGATTTACCAGCTTAAACCTGACTTAACGGAGACCGGGTGACTTCAGCATTCGCAACTAAGGTTCCAGGAATTTTATATTGGAAATAGCAAAAGGCACGTCTACCGGAGCCCAGAAGTCGAGACCACAAAGTTATCAATTCTTTAGAATAACATTGTAACAAACATTCGTTTATAGAATGAAATAATTTAACTATTACGCGTCAGGAAAACAAATATCTGAACGAAATTGAAAGACAGGGGCGGATTTAGTGCGAATTTTAAAATAACATTACAAACGGTCAATCTGCAAACACTCAGGATTTTTTTTATTAGATATTGCGGTCATCCACATGAATTGTTATTTTACTCACCGGTGTTCCTTACCTGTTAGTAAAAATATAATCGCGCACCTAGATGTGGAGTATCAATAGGGTAATAAAAGGATTAGAAATTTTCTTGGAAGTAATAAATAAACCTACCCTGCAAAGTGAATACCGGACGTTATTTACCGTAGCGGCTTTTACTAGGCGTTTGGTAGAAAATAAAAGAAAGTTTTGATTTTTGGTACTATATGGTATTTTGGGTCGCTGAACACGAATCAGAGGTTTGCCAACAAGAATTTTTCCGGGAAATAGATTTTTTCTTATAAAATGTGTAGAAAAACGGACTTTTTTTGGTTTTTCAAAATAACTCCGAAACTATGTATTTAACATGAAAGTCGATCCTATATGAAACTAAAGAGGATAAAATTTTCTACATTTTATGTGTTTGAGGTTTTTTTCTCCGATTAATAGTTTATCTGCGAGAGTAACGCCAAAATAGATGTCAAAATCCAAAATTCTCAATAACTGGAGTTACGGCACTGTACGTAGATTTAACACGAAAACCATCTATTTTACGCAAATGTTGACCATGTATTATATGAAAGGTGATGTAATTGACTATATTTTGTGTATCTGAGATAAACGATTTTGCTGCTAGCGCGCGTAGAATCAATCAGACAAAGAATGTCTGAGTTCTACTAAATACTTTATTTACAGATATCAAGAGCTTAAAGTAACATTAGTAGTAAAAAAGTAATATTGATTATTCATATTCATTTCCGTCGCCTTTTAGAAGAGTTCCGGCTAATCATCGTTGGTATCATTGTGTCGTCAAACAGTATGTCAGATGAAGCATGTTTCTCATACACCAAGCAGTCTTTGTACTACCTTGTACGTCGTCAGGGTAGCCATCAAAGACTACCACTGTCTGTGGATGATATTTTGACTGGACATACTGAACATATCTGCCACAGATTGAAGAAAACGATTGATTCATAGGCCAAACAACCCTATGCAATAGAAAACCACCATCGATAACATATTGAACTTGGACGCTGAACTGCTTGTTTGTTAGGAGTTTGAATGCTTTGTAGAGCGTGGATTTGGTTCCTTTTCTTAATAAGCCATTGTCGGATAGAAACAAGGAATAAGGGCCTAGATCGTACGTCAAAAACTACTCAAGATCTTGATCTGAATGCTTAGCAATGGAAATTCGTTGGAACAAAGTTGTAAGATTAAGAGGAATCAACTCGTATAGCACTGGTAATGACAGCAAGAGGTTGTACTCTGTCGCTTCCTTTGAATTTGACTGTTCCAAAGTCACCATCAACAATTCTGTTGATGTCCTTGATGCCCAATTCCTAAGCCTTATGGCAGTTGATTCGTCCGTCAGCCACAACACCAATGCTGGTTGAGTATAAATTCGGGTTTTGAGGGAAATGGAGATGCTGCAGTAACCATTCATACATCTTGGTTCTATCTTTGTTGTTCCGTACAACTCTTGCGTCCTTCAGGCCTACATGCTGTCCTGAACTGTGAAATGAAACACCACAGTAATTTTGGACCTGTTCAACAACATATTGCACACAGATCATTCCCATTGTTTTTTACTACTAATGTTACTTTAAGCTCTCGATATCTGTAATTAAAGTATTTAGTAGTACCCAGACATTTTTTGCCTGATTGATTCTACGCACTAGCAGCAAAATCGATTATTTCAGATACATAAACTATAGTCAATTACATCACCTTTCATATAATACATGGTCAACATTTGCGTAAAATAGATAGTTTTCGTGTTAAATTACGTACAGTGCCGTAATTCTAGTTATTGAGAGCTTTGGCTTTTGACACCCATTTTTGCGCCGCTCTCGCGGATAAACTATTAATGGGAGAAAAAACCTCAAACACATAAAATGTAAGAAATTTTATCCTTTTTAGTTGCATATAGGGTCGACTTTTACGTAAAATGCATAGTTTCGGAGTTATTTTGAAAACAAAACCGAAAAAAGTCCGTTTTTACACGTTTTTTTTGGGAAAAAAACCTATTTCCCGGAAAAATTCTTGTTGGCAAACCTCTGATTCGTGTTCAGCGACCCAAAATAACATATAGTACCAAAAATCAAAACTCGGCCAAAACTTTCTTTTATTTGCCCTTTTTGAGCACCTAATGACTGGACTACGAGATTGCAACGAAATAATTGTCAAACAAAAAATGACGAGTTTGTTTCTAAGAAAAGAATGTTTGCCGTGTGCAAATTCATGCCTGGGTGAAAGGCAGCTTCACATTAAAGAACTAACGTTTGTATTTTTTCATTTCTTAATTGATAGTCTGCGTTTTATTTGGAAATATAGTGTATAACCAGCTTCTTTACTATTCTAAATCATTTCATGTGTGAGATCATCTTAGGGAGTCGAATTGGGTCCGTTGTCGGGGCAGGCTGGTTCCCCTCGGGGACAGCCATGTGCTGCCCGCATTTTACCTTTATCTTTTGAGTGCGACGCGACTGTGGTGAATTCCAACTTAAGTGGCTATAAGTTTGTTATGTATCGGCATTTGATTGCATTTTTGTTAATCCTGGAGGAAAGGCCTCTGGAGGGATTAAAAACCATCGCCAAATTGGGCGGATCTTGGGTCTAAACTTATAAGCCGAAGGGTTCAACCCAATTAACTTTTTAGTGTATGTTCATCATATTCAGTCCAGCAAAATATATCTGGAATCGCGTGAAGGAATAACCGTGTCGTGTCCGTCATTTGGAATTCATTCAGTTCTGATATTCTTGTCCTGTTTGTTGTTTAGTCATTTTGGAAATTACCATTATGTGGTGTGTGTTTGACGACTCCGCTATCTTCATCATTCTCCCTGGCTGGTGAAAACATCATCTGATAGCCAGTGTCTGATGGGAAAAATTGGTTAATTAAAGTTTTGTGTTCTGTGAAAATTTAAGTGTTTAAAATTTATTGTGAACGAAATCATGCCTTCTCATCGTTTGATTTTATGTAAATTTAATTCCCGTTAATTAAAAATGTTGCTGGAAATCAAAGGACCTCCAGATTTAGAGTAAGACAGATAATCATTTATGTTACATATATTTGTTTGTATTTTTATGTTGTTTTGTCTAAATGCTTTGAGTATTTGACGTCAATGTTTAGTTTTTTTTATGATACGAAAAGTATCTTTATAATGTAATTTTTCCGGAAAACCTAGGGAAACAATAGGTTGTTTAAACTTTATAATAATCTTTTGTTTGTTTTCTTTTTGATTTGATATAATACAATTTTATATGTTCTAAATTCCTAATGGTTTTAAGCTTTTTTTGTCTTTGTTTATCGAGTTGAATTGTATTCTTTTGCGTTTTAATTGTTTTTTAAACGCATTTGTTTAACGGCTCTTTCAGACCTAATTTTTATGTAATAATTGTTTTTCTGTTATTTAATGTTTGTAAAGTAATAATTTCTTTATTCAACCATACCATTTCGAATCTTTTTTGCATAGATGTATTTGACTTCAAAGCATCAAAAATAAACTCATGTAGTTTATAACTTTTGTGTTTTTATTATAGAAGCTTTGTTTTGTTTTATAAGCTAGTTAGGTACCGTAACGAAGAGAATCCTGACTTCTAGTGACAAGCCTAATATTTGATTTTGTGATTAAAGTATTGTTTATAGTTCTGAGAAACAAGAGAGAGGCTGGAGATTTATAAAGTTTATTTTATTTTAAGTTGTGGAATCAATATAGGTTTCCCGGTAAGTAAAGAGAATACAATGTGACCTGAGAATACGATTTTTAATCTTTTATATACAGGGTGATATCTTAAGTAAATCCCATATACAGGCTGTTGTTTGGGAAAGGACTCCATATTCAGGGTGTTAGCCTACGAGAAGCTGCGTGGCTTGGCCGATGCTTTTTTTCGGGTTTTTCCCATTATACAGTAATGAAATTATTCATTTAATGAAATATACAAATATACTAATTTTAAAGACCTTGGGTAAATTGCCAAATATATTGCTGTAAGTTTTAGCCTGTTGACAAAATAGAGTAACATTTCGAAAATTTCAAAAGTACCTAGAATCCTGTTAATTTTGATTCTTTACATTGTTCAGTTTTATTTTACGATTTTACTCTTATGACATTAATTTCCGAATTTAACAAAAAGAACTAATAGAATAATCTGAATGATTTACTTATTTCATTATAGAACTCTTTGTAAACCTAGATTTGAAATAATTTATTGTATTAATCTTAGTTTAACATTTAAGATTTGTATTCAAGTAGATATTATAAAATTAAGAAGAGGCTGTTATAAAGAATCAAATTTGGCTGTACAAAAATAAAACAGACCTTATTCATTATGTTGGAAAAAATTTTAAATCTGAAAAAGCTTTTGAATTTTAAAAAGACTTGCATTTATTTAAAAAACATTTATAATTATTAAAATAATGCGTTACTGTAAACGAACTCATATTTCGCTAAGATGCATCATGCATCAGCAAATACATCCAACAAAATCAAGCTTATCATAAATTACTTTAGACCAAGCGTCTTTAGAAACATAGAAAATGAAATGATGATGCATTTGTTATTTACCATTATAAAAAATAGAACTGCATATACCTCGATTTATAGAAATGATTTTTATTATTAAAAAGATTTAATTTGTGCATTTTTTTAAATGCCATGATTTTAACATGTGAAGTGTTATTCGTCTTCCTATAGAACTAATAAATTAAAGTGTTGTATTTCATTTGAATCTCAAATTAGTGTTTGTAATCTGTTTTTTTCCAAAAGTAGTTTTGTGCTTTAAAATGAAATTCTGTAATTTCTACAATTATTTTTTTATTAAGAGAAAACAAACAATAAAAAGTTCAGCTATTTTGAAGACCAAACAAATGCGAGGTTTATGGTAGTTCTAAAAACAAGGTTTTTGATCGATGATTATTTTTATACCATTTATATTTCATTATAACTTCAGCCTGTAAATGTAAATCATCTAATTAACAAATTAAAAAGTGGTCCATTGACACACCTGAGATAAGTGAGTCAAGATTACAACAAGCAAACATAAATTTCATTCCTTGACTCTTAATCGGTCTGGTTGGTAGTTTTGCAAGCTTAACAAATTTCTTAAATTGCTATTGATAATCAAAAATAATAATGAAAATAAATATGACGTTTGTTTTTAATAAAATTAGATCAAAACCAAATTAAATGAAAAATCGTTCCCATCTAACCTCAATTTCAACCCTTGTCTAACAGGTGTTTTTCATAGATTCTGAAGATAAGACAGAAAAGACTGCTACTATACAAATTCTTGTAAACTGATTGTAATGTTTCTGCAGTTGATAGGAGCAGCAGTTCTTAGCTACTGATTTCCAGTTGTCATAACAAAAAATATTCAAGTTAGTTATATGTCAAAACAAAACCCTCGATTGTTTCAACAAATAGCATACATCGTTTGCAATTGTGTATTGGCAAGCTAAAAGTTATAATTAAATATTGTATCTACTAACGGATTGTCCTGATAATCACTAAACATGAACTATGTTGGAAAAGGTAAATAAATGAATTAACTGGAAGCTATATTGTATTTGTTAGTTCAGTCCTACGAAGGTTATTTTTTTTTAATGTAAGGCAATGAATTAATTTTATTATTTATCTAACATAAGACTGGAAAGTCTGTCATAATGGACACGTATTAGATGTTCACAAATAAATGCACCGCTTTCTATTGCCATTTTCCTGTATTTTGTATTAAAAGGTTAAGAAACTTTGTATTCAGAGTTAGCTTCTTTTACTTAAAGATTTATTTCGAGCTGAAGATGGAACCCATAACTTTCGAGTTTAGAAACAAGCGTAAGAACTAAGCACTACTTATACTGAAAAGATTTAAAGACTTTTCTTGTGTGCTTGAGTTTGCTGGTTTTTTTTTCTAATGGTTAGGAATTTTATCAAAATCTAAAAACTTC
>VTPC01003406.1:0-12871 GCA_011009095.1 Ignelater luminosus | reverse complement strand
TATTTATCTATTAACTTGATGGAATAACATATTTCATTTGAGGTAACCACTCCAAACGATTAGACTAATGATTACTGCCAGCAAACGCCTAGTGAGAATACCGATGGACGGCATAGTGTGAATCCACTCTTAAGCGTACGGCTCAGCTACGAATAAACGGTGCGATTTATTGCCGATCTTTTATTCTGAATGTTGGAAATTTATTATCGTAAATCATTCTAAAGAGTGTCTTGTCAGTAAAGGAAATACACAACAGGAATTTAAAAAATTTATTATAGTAAGAACTTTAGGAGGTTTTAGAAAAGAAAAAAAATTGTTCTTATTGGCAACAAATTTAAGAAGTTGTATTTGTAGGTAAAATAAAAGAAAAAGTTATTTGTTATTGTGTTCAAGTATCTGAATTTCTAACAAAAGCAATACAAACACAAGATGTAAAAAATTACAATTATACAAATCGTACATTCTTAAAAAGGATTTTTCACTTCACTATCAAAATATGAACTTTATGTATGTCAGTGGTCAAGACCTTTCTATTAAGATTACCGCTACAGTTTTTATGCGACAATTTAAATAACTAATAGACGCACAGTAAAAAACAAGTCAAGGTCTTATACCAAGCTAACCGTGTGTATAATCGCCACTACAATTTATTCTATTGTGTTGATTGTGAACCAAAATAATATTCAAAGGAATTTATTTTAAAAATCACAAGTACTGATAATTGTAGACAAATAAATAATGACTCCACGGAAATAGTTTATGTGTGAATCATACATATAAAAACAGCATGAAAATAGAAGTATTTCTGATAACATTGTTTTATGTAATAATAAGTGTGGAAAATGCAAGAATTTTGGGAATATTCCACATGCCAAGTTATAGTCATAACATTATTGGAAAAACAATTTTCAAAGCGTTAGCAAAAAGAGGACATCAGGTTACCATGATAAGTACGTACCCTCTAAAACCACCTATGGAGAACTATGAAGATATTTATGTAGACGATTTAGTAAAATTTAAAGAAGGTATGTAGAAGATTTGATTAAGTTTTTGTTATATTACAATACCTACCTTGTTTTCTTTCAGAGGGAATAATAAAGCTCCTTACAGATGTGGAAAACGGTACTGTTTTTGAAAAAATCGCTATCGTTAACCAAATACTAACAAAAATAAGCGAAATTTGTTTGAGTCATAATTCCGTACAAAATCTTCTTTCCTCAAACACAAGTTTTGATCTGGTTATGTTAGACTGGGCTTTAACAGATTGTTTACTGGGAATAGCACATCATTATAAAGCTCCTGTTATAGCGGTTTCTGCTGTTGGCTCATCAATTATTGCAAATAAAATAACGTCAAATCCTTCACCTTATTCCTATGTACCTAATCTTATTGTTACTGGATCTGATGAAATGGATTTTATTGAGAGAGTAATCAGTACATTAAGTACGATCTTTCTCGAGCTACAAGAAAAATTCTACCACGAACCTAGACAAGATGTGCTTTTACATAAATTTTTTCCAAACGCCCCTCCCATTACAGATCTAATTAAAAACGTTTCTCTGGTGTTTTTAAATTCTCATTGGAGTTACGAAAGTCCCAGACCGTATGTCCCAAATATGATTCAAATTGGTGGTGTTCACATGGAGGAACCTAAAGCACTGGATGAAGATTTACAAAAGTTTATGGATGATGCTTCAGAAGGAGTTTTATATTTTAGTTTAGGAAATAACGCTAAAAGTGAAGATTTACCTAAAGAAAAAATAGAAAGTATTGTGAAAACATTTGCTAGATTACCGTTAAAAATATTATGGAAAGTCGAATTGCCAAGCGGTTTCAAAACGCCTTCAAACGTTAAAACAGGAAAGTGGTTTTCTCAGGCTGATGTCTTAGGTAAGCAGTGCTTATTTTAGTTATTTCTATAAATCATTATTTTGCATGTAATGAGATTAGGACATACAAACGTGAAGGTGTTTGTTACACATGGTGGTCTGCTTAGTATTATTGAAGCTTTACATCGTGGCGTTCCTATGGTTGGAATACCTTGTTTTGCAGAGCAAAGACTTAATCTTAAAAATTGTGTAAAACACGGTTATGCAATTATGATCAGTCTAGATGAATTGACTGAGTATAGTTTGTACGATGCTATTATGGAAATCTTAAATGATCCAAGGTATTTATAGTGGTCTGTTGATAGTAACATAATTAACGAATTAATTTTTTTGTTTAGATATCAAGAAAACATTATGAAAAGATCAACTTGGTTAAAAGATCAACCCATAAAACCACTTGATAAAGCGGTGTTTTGGGTGGAATATGTTTTGAGACATAATGGAGCTTTTCATCTACAAACAGGTGCTGTTAAGTTAGAATGGTACCAATATTTTTTACTCGATGTCATTGCATTACTAGGGGGTGCAGTTCTGGCATTCTTGTTTATTGTTTGGAAAACTATAAAATTATTATTACTAAAAATATTATTTAAAAAAAAGCAAATCAAATATAAAAAAAATTAAATCAAATCAAAAAATACAACTAATTAAAACATTGGCATTGTATTAATCAGCATTTTGTATTAAAAATATTGATAAATCTAGATTTGTATAAGTTATTTGTTTTATTTAGTTATTCCCGAATCAAATTGTTCATGTGTAAGACGAATTTGGTTTCAACGGGGCAGTTTTTCAAATTTTCCTTAAACTCCCATTTGAATCTGTGTTGATTTCTGTGGTAAATGTTTAAAGAGTGCTTTCGGCGAAAAAATCTTGATAAAGAATCACTCAGTTTATTAGTACTTTCTACCATAAATGTGCATAACAAAAAAACCCAACGTTCTGGCTTTATGTTTGCAGTATCTCAGAAACCATTTTTCTGCTTGACAGCTTCCACTGAATATATTAGGTCAGGGTAAATTGCAGACTTTGTGTTTGTTTATATCTAATCACAATCTCTATGGCTAGTAAGATTTTTATTTGTATGTAGTTATGTACTCTACAAAACAAAGGACAGAATCCTAACTGCTCCCGACCCTAGGCCATCACGTAGGTGGTTTGATAGAAGGCAAACCCGATCAGTCGTGCAGAATTCTGTGGAAAAGGTTAAAACGGGGCAGAGCCAAATCATGGGTCACCACACAACCTTCTTAATTACTACGGTTGAAAACTGACTGTGGATCACTATGGATTAACTGACTCGTCCTCATGCGCCTTTCTCTTCTGAATGTTATGAATTCACGATAGAGTAGAAATTTATAATTTCTTATATAAATGCATAAAGTGTTGTGTACAAAAATTAATTAATAAAATCCATTGATTATTTAATGATACAATTACAAAAATAAAATAAGTTCATATTAGTACTTAACTATAATGCTTAACAGAAAACAATTTTTTTTGCAAACAAATCGTTGCAGGTTACTTCTAAAAATATACTTACACAGAATGAAACCTACTACTTTATGTGTTAACTTACAAATGTCACCCAAACACGTTCTGTTCTAAAAACAGAGAAACATTAGAAATACCCAGATACTAAAGTAATAAAGATTTCCACTGGCGATGTAGTTATCAGATGGTACGTGCTAGAGAATTAACTTGGTTTTAATTGCTAGCAATTAGGGTAATGTGTGTTACCAAATGAAATCGTTACTGTAATTTATTGTTCTACTGTGTCTGGTTTTTATAAAAAAGGAAAATCTGTATAAAAAGCAAAAACACTAAATTAAAACTAATCTAATTAGAGAAAAACAAAAAAATGTATCCGTAAATGCATTAGTATAGTGTTTCTTTTATTCCTGAAACAAGAAAAAATTCAAAATCTGTAGGAAGCCAGAAGTCTTGCTTTAAAGAAACAAATAGGTAGGTATTTCTTTTATCATTAAGAAATTACGCCCGCTTAAGGCCGCTACACACGTTGCTCGACAGGCAATTCCAAAAGAAAAATTGTAGGCCAGGGATAGCAATTCATTTTATGCTTACGTACCGAAAAATCTAAAAAATTAATAATAATAATGTGTAGCATGCCGAGGGGCACTAGATAAACAAAATATTATTTCCAATTAGATGATTACGACAGATTAAGATGAAGTTAATGACATACAACAAATTTTTTACGTGGCAATAAAATTTTCTGGTGTCCTATCTGTGGCACGCGTTGGCCATTCCTGTTGTAGGCTTAAATGCATACACTATAAATGCTTAAAAACTTCATGTCTGACTTTAAAGTAATTGCGGTTGGTATAACTGTAGGTTTAGAGAAGGAATGCAAATTACAATATGACTGGTCAAAATCATAAATGCTTAACCGAGCTGAGTTACTTTATACAGGACTAACTTACTTGAAATTAGAACCCACGGATTAGTCAGAAAAGAAATTCACTAGAATAGTATGCCTTAAATTGTAACAATTAACAAATTGACTTCCGGTCACTGCAAAAGAAAAAACTTAAATCTTAAGACCGAGCTCGAAGCCGGTCATCGCAACGCATCAAAAATTGAATATCGTCGAGCCACACTTCTTACCGAGCTAGGGTTAAGATTTTTCATTCACACACACACTCTCTCTCTCTCTCTCTCTCTCTCTCAGACTTACCTTTAGGCGCAGAACTGTACTGAAACTGTCTAAAATGTTAGAATTAGTTTCAACTTTACCTAACTTCCAAGTTTATATTTGCAAAATAAAAGTAAAAGAAAGTTACTCTTTTTACTTAATATTTTTTATTCAATGTGTACGTAATATTTCCTGTTTTCAACAGACAATATTTACAGAAAAAGCTAGAAAACAAGCAAATCTTGTAAAAGTACAAATTTTTCACTGCAATTTTTAGATTTTGATAAAATTCCTAACCATTAGAAAAAAAAACCAGCAAACTCAAGCACACAAGAAAAGTCTTTAAATCTTTTCAGTATAAGTAGTGCTTAGTTCTTATGCTTGTTTTTAAACTCGAAAGTTATGGGTTCCACCTTCGTAGGACTGAACTAACAAATACAATATAGCTTCCAGTTAATTCATTTATTTACTTTTTCCAACATAGTTCATGTTTAGTGATTATCAGGACAATCCGTTAGTAGATACAATATTTAATTATAACTTTTAGCTTGCCAATACACAATTGCAAACGATATATGCTATTTGTTGAAACAATCGAGGGTTTTGTTTTGACATATAACTAACTTGAATATTTTTTGTTATGACAACTGGAAATCAGTAGCTAAGAACTGCTGCTCCTATCAACTGCAGAAACATTACAATCAGTTTACAAGAATTTGTATAGTAGCAGTCTTTTCTGTCTTATCTTCAGAATCTATGAAAAACACCTGTTAGACAAGGGTTGAAATTGAGGTTAGATGGGATCGATTTTCCATTTAATTTGATTTTGATCTAATTTTATTAAAAACAAACGTCGTATTTATTTTTATTATTATTTTTGATTATCAATAGCAAATTAAGGAATTTGTTAAGCTTGCAAAACTACCAACCAGACTGATTAAGAGTCAAGGAATGAAATTTATGTTTGCTTGTTGTAATCTTGACTCACTTATCTCAGGTGTGTCAATGGACCACTTTTTAATTTGTTAATTAGATGATTTACATTTACAGGCAGAAGTTATAATGAAATATAAATGGTATAAAAATAATCATCTATCAAAAACCTTCTTTTTAGAACTACCATAAACCTCGCATTTGTTTGGTCTTCAAAATAGCTGAACTTTTTATTATTTGTTTTCTCTTAATAAAAAAATAATTGTAGAAATTACAGAATTTCATTTTAAAGCACAAAACTACTTTTTGGCAGAAAACAGATTACAAACACTAATTTGAGGTTCAAATGAAATACAACACTTTAATTTATTAGTTCTATAGGAAGACGAATAACATTTCACATGTTAACATCATAGCATTTAAAAAAATGCACAAATTAAATCTTTTTAATAATAAAAATAATTTCTATAAATTCAAGTATATGCAGTTCTATTTTTTATAATGGTAAATAACAAATGCATCATCATTTCATTTTCTATGTTTCTAAAGACGCTTGGTCTAAAATAATTTATGATAAGCTTGATTTTGTTGGATGTATTTGCTGATGCATGATGCATCTTACCGTAATATGAGTTCGTTTACAGTAACGCATTATTTTAATAATTATAAATGTATTTTAAATAAATGCAAGTCATTTAACTTTTTAAAATTCAAAAGCTTTTTCGAATTTAAAATTTTTTTCAACATAATGAATAAGGTCTGTTTTATTTTTGTACAGCCAAATTTGATTCTGTATAACCGCCCCTTCTTAATTTTCTAATATCTACTTGAATACAAAATTAAATGTTAAACTAAGATTAATACAATAAATTATTTCAAATCTAGGTTTACAAAGAGTTCTATAATGAAATAAGTAAATCATTCAGATTATTCTATTAGTTCTTTTTGTTAAATTCGGAAATTAATGTCATAAGAGTAAAATCGTAAAATAAAACTGAACAATGTAAAGAATCAAAATTAACACGTTATTAACGTTTTTCATTGTTATTAACTTTCTAGGTACTTTTGAAATTTTTGAAATGTTACTCTATTTTGTCAACAGGCCAAAACTTACAGCAATATATATGGCAATTTACCCAAGGTCTTTAAAATTAATAAATTTGGATATTTCATTAAATGAATAATTTCATTACTGTATAATGGGAAAAACCCGAAAAAAAAGCCCATTTCCCGTATAAGCCATAAATCGGAAGATGTTCAATTCCGTAGCTCGAAGTCGAAGACGGAGGGGGAAGTTCAAAGATAGCAAGTGACCCAAAAAATTAGGTTCTTACCTAAACCTAAAACTTAAATTTTGACTGAAAATCTATAAAAATACCTAGAGGGCGCCAGAGGCTGAACTAGAAGAAAAAAACCATCGGCCAAGCCACGCAGCTTCTCGTAGGCTAACACCCTGAATATGGAGTCCTTTCCCAAACAACTGCCTGTATATGGGGTTTACTTAAGATATCACCCTGTACATAAAAGATTAAAAATCGTATTCTCAGGTCACATTGTATTCTCTTTACTTACCGGGGAACCTATATTGGTTCCACAACTTATAATAAAATAAACTTTATAAATCTCCAGCCTCTCTCTTGTTTCTCAGAACTATAAACAATACTTTAATCACAAAATCAAATATTAGGCTTGTCACTAGAAGTCAGGATTCTCTTCGTTACGGTACCTAACTAGCTTATAAAACAAAACAAAGCTTCTATAATAAGAACACAAAAGTTATAAACCACATGAGTTTATTTTTGATGCTTTGAAGTCAAATACATCTATGCAGAAAAAGATTCGAAATGGTATGGTTGAATAAAGAAATTATTACTTTACAAACATTAAATAAAAGAAAAACAATTATTACATAAAAATTAGGTCTGAAAGAGCCGTTAAACAAATGCGTTTAAAAACCATTAAAACGCAAAAGAATTCAATTCAACTCGATAAACAAAGCCAAACAAAACTTAAAACCATTAGGAATTTAGAACATATAAAATTGTATTATATCAAATCAAAAAGAAAACGAACAAAAGATTATTATAATGTTTAAACAACCTATTGTTTCCCTAGGTTTTCCGGAAATATTACATTATAAAGATACTTTTCGTATCATAAAAAAAACTAAATATTGACGTCAAATACTCAAAGCATTTAGACAAAACAACATAAAAATACAAACAAATATATGTAACATAAAAGATTATCTGTCTTACTCTAAATCTGGAGGTCCTTTGATTTCCAGCAACATTTTTAATTAACGGGAATTAAATTTACATAAAATCAAACGATGAGAAGGCATGATTTCGTTCACAATAAATTTTGAACACTTAAATTTTCACAGAACACAAAACTTTAATTACCAATTTTTCCTATCAGACACTGGCGATCAGATGATGTTTTCACCAGCCAGGGAGAATGATGAAGATAGCGGAGTCGTCGAACACACACCACATAACGGTAATTTCCAAAATGACTGAACAACAAACAGGAGAAGAATATCGGAACTGAATGAATTCCAAATGACGGACACGACACGGTTATTCCTTCACGCGATTCCAGATATATTTTGCTGGACTGAATACGATGAACAGGTCACCTTACATACACTAAAAAGTTAATTGGGTTGAACCTTTTGGCTTATAAGTTTAGACTCAAGATCCGCCCAATTTGGCGATGGTTTTAATCCCTCCAGAGGCCTTTCCTCTAGGATTAACAAAAATGCACTCAAATGCCGATACATAACAAACTTATAGCCACTTAAGTTGGAATTCACCACAGTCGCGTCGCACTCAAAAGATAAAGGTAAAATGCGGGCAGCACATGGCTGTCCCCGAGGGGAACCAGCCTGCCCCGACAACGGACCCAATTCGACTCCCTAAGATGATCTCACACATGAAATGATTTGGAATAGTAAATAAGCTGGTTTTACACTATATTTCCAAATAAAACATAGACGATCAATTAAGAAATGAAAAAATACAAACGTTATTTCTTTAATGTGAAGCTGCCTTTCACCCAGGCATGAATTTGCACACGGCAAACATTCTTTTCTTAGAAACAAAATTGATAATGACCGAAAAATATAACAAAGATTTATAAACAGTTTCGAGCTAGAACAAGGCACGTTTTACTAATAAAGTGACATATCGAATTTCATTAATGAAGCCTAAATAAAACATTCTCACAACGGAGAAATGATTTCATCAACAATGAAAGAAACATAAAACAACTTATTGAATACATTTTAATTTTTAGCAACAGACCTCCAAAGAAAAATATCTGTTAGCAATATAAATAACAAAGCGATAAATTCATGTTGAATGAATGCATTTAAAGCGAAACTCAAGGCAGAACTCGGATGAGTATGCAAAATTTTAAAATAACAGTACAAATGGTGAAGTTAAGGTTGGGATATTTAGGGTCTCAGAATGGTTAAAATTGGGTGTCATAATTTCGGGGAAAACAAAGGAAGCATAATTCGTATAACAAATCAAAAATTAGTTCTGGAATCTAGAAGTACATATCTATGTCGTAATATAATTTTCTTACAAAAATATATGCTGTAAACAACACAAATAATTAATACATATTACGAAGAATGTGACATCATTTATAAAAAGTAACAAATTTATTTTCGTACAGAAACGCAATTCAAATAGAATAAAATACCTTTACGACAAAGAATAGGCTATGTACTTTATGAATAAAATTTTTAATCAACACTTGGCCCACTAATTTTGCTAATCTCAGGGAAATTAACAATTCGTAACTTTCATCTAAAATGGTTGGAGTGCATTTCAACCCGACTTATCTAAGACGCATAATTTGCAGGGAATTAACATCTTTCAAACCCGTTTTACTTTGACTATTGTGCAGTAGATGTCAGTGCAGCGTTTAAGTTCCTATAGTTCCTAAAGCGACTCGCATCTCAAGGGGGAATAAAATATGTATTTTGCTCTTGTGATAATTACAATTAGAGATATAATTTTCGCATTTAAATCAGCAGTTATCTTTTTTATTTATTTGCTAAAAATGGTTATAATCCTGAAAATATTAGTTATTTTTTGCTGCATAAAAAAATTTGAGTTTGTGTACCTCGAAGTCAAATTTGAAATATTATCTTTAATACGTTCTATATACGAGACTCCGTTTTGTTGTATCAAGAAACAGGTAGACAAGACAGCTCAAACCACCGCGTGCGCAAGGAATGTAACGCACATGAACAACATCTCCGAATAGGCAAGCATTTCTGAAGTTGAGATTTTTTATTTGAATATTACTTTTGTTGCTTTTGGAGTATTAAAAAGGGAAGGAGAAAAGTTGGATACTGTTTGTTATTTTTTTGATGTTTTTAATAAATTGAAAACAAATGCAATTTAAATAAATAATGTATTTATTGTTATATGCTGTTATTTATTCTTTGGTTTTAGATCGTTTCAAAAAATTATTAAAATCTTTTTATATACTTGTTAGCATTTATTTTGTCCATTCAAACGTTTCGAAATTCTTATTTCTGATTTCACCTTTAGTGTTTCTCAAAATGCACCAACTGCTTTCCGATTACTTGCCGATGTAATGAATATTACCTTGCCTGAAAACGTCGTCATTTTTTGTTTGATAATTATTTCGTTGCAATCTCGTAGTCCAGCTCAAAAAGGGCAAATAAAAGAAAGTTTTGGTCGAGTTTTGATTGTTGGTACTATATGTTATTTTGGGTCGCTGAACACGAATCAGAGGTTTGCCAACAAGAATTTTTCCAGGAAATAGGTTTTTTCCCAAAAAAACGTGTAAAAACGGACTTCTTTCGGTTTTTGTTTTCAAAATAACTCCGAAACTATGCATTTTACGTAAAAGTCGACCCTATATGCAACTAAAGAGGATACAATTTCTTACATTTTATGTCTTTGATGTTTTTTCTCCGATTAATAGTTTATCTGCGAGAGCGGCGCAAAAATGGGTGTCAAAAGCCAAAGCTCTCAATAACTAGAATTACGGCACTATACGTAATTTAACACGAAAACTATCTATTTTACGCAAATGTTGACCATGTATTATATGAAAGGTGATGTAATTGACTATAGTTTATGTATCTGAAATAAACGATTTTGCTGCTAGTGCGTAGAATCAATCAGCAAAAAATGTCTGGGTACTACTAAATACTTTATTTACAGATATCGAGAGTTTAAAGTAACATTAGTAGTAAAAAACAATGGGAATGATCTGTGTGCAGTATGTTTTTGAACAGGTCCAAAATTACTGTGGTGTTTCATTTCACAGTTCAGGACAGCAGGTAGGCCTGAAGGACGCAAGAGTTGTACGGAACAACAAAGATAGAACCAAGATGTATGAATGGTTACTGCAGCATCTCCCTTTCCCTCAAAACCCGAATTTATACTCAATCAGCATTGGTGTTGTGGCTGACGGACGAATCAACTGCCATAAGGCTTAGGAATTGGGCATCAAGGACATCAACAGAATTCAAACGAAGCGACAGAGTACAACCTCTTGCTGTCATTACCAGTGCTATACGAGTTGATTCCTCTTAATATTACAACTTTGTTCCAACGAATTTCCGTTGCTAAGCATTCAGATCAAGATCTTGAGTAGGTTTTGACGTATGATCTAGGCCCTTATTCCTTGTCTCTATCCGACAATGGCTTATTAAGAAAAGGAACCCAATCCACGCTCTACAAAGCATTCAAACTCCTAACAAACAAGCAGTTCAGCGTCCAAGTTCAATATGTTATCGATGGTGGTTTTCTATTGCATAGGGTTGTTTGGCCTACGAATCAATCGTTTTCTTCAATCTGTGGCAGATATGTTCAGTATGTCAGGTGAAAATATCATCCACAGACAATGGTTGTCTTTGATGGCTACCCTGACGACGTACAAAGTAGTACAAAGACTGCTGGGTGTATGAGAAAAACAAGAAACATGCTTCATCTAACATACTGTTTGACGACACAATGATACCAAAGATGATTAGGCGGAACTCTTCTAAAAGGCAACGGAAATGAATATGAATAATCAATATTACTTTTTTACTACTAATGTTACTTTAAGCTCTTGATATCTGTAAATAAAGTATTTATTAGAACCCAGACATTCTTTTTGGCTTTTGACAACTATTTTGGCGGTACTCTCGCAGATAAACTATTAATCGGAGAAAAAAACCTCAAACACATAAAATGTAGAAAATTTTATCCTCTTTAGTTTCATATAGGATCGACTTTCACGTTAAATACATAGTTTCGGAGTTATTTTAAAAAAACCAAAAAAAGTCCGTTTTTCTACACATTATATGAGAAAAAACCTATTTCCCGGGAAAATTCTTGTTGGCAAACCTCTGATTCGTGTTCAGCGACCCAAAATACTATACAGTACCAAAAATCAAAACTTTCTTTTATTTTCTACCAAACGCCTAGTAAAAGCCGCTACGGTAAATGACGTCCGGTATTCACTTTGCAGGGTAGGTTTATTTATTACTTCCAAGAAAATTTCTAATCCGTTTATTACCCTATTGATACTCCACATCTGGGTGCGCGATTATATTTTTACTAACAGCTAAGGAACACCGGTGAGTAAAATAAAAATTCATGTTGATGACCGCAATATCTAATAAAAAGAATCCTGAGTGTTTGCAAGTGGACCGTTTGTAATGTTATTTTAGAATTCGCACTAAATCCGCCTTTGTTTTTCAATTTCGTTCAGGTATTTGTTTTCCTGACGGGTAATAGTTAAATTATTTCATTCTATAAACGAATGTTTGTTACAATGTTATTCTAAAGAATTGATAACTTTGTGGTCTCGACTTCTGGGCTCCGGTAGACATGCCTTTTGCTATTTCCCAATATAAATTTCCTGGAACCTTAGTCGTGAATGCTGAAGTCACCCGGTCTCCGTTAAGTCAGGTTTAAGCTGGTAAATCTACGAAGTGGAATTTCCCATTGTCCCATAAGACTTTCTGCATTTTTAACCTGTTAGGTCGTGCATCTGACTTTCCAACCCCACTTCGGCAAGTACAAGCTGCGTAACAGGAGACGCAGAGAGGATAGGCAGTACGGTAATAGCTGCGTACTCGAATCGACATACGGGGATAATTTTCGGCGTCACCCCTACAAATCCTCAAATGGTTGCAAACCGAATTCGATTTAAGCGATTCTCTTAGTAAAAGAGAGATCGGACTCGAGAAATTCTATTTCGTCGGGTCTTTGACGTGTTATTCACGGAAGAAAGCCGGTTTGTTTACCCAAAAGCGATGCTTTGGAAGATTTGTTATTGTGGGAAGCGTTTTCGCGTCAATTAAAGTTACGCTGGCATTTCCAGGAAATAAAACTTGTAGAGGGTA
>VTPC01003404.1:0-13518 GCA_011009095.1 Ignelater luminosus | reverse complement strand
TTTGGTAATATTATGTTTTATACATATTTTGTCTAAACAGAGTTCTTAATTCGCAGTGGTTTCTAAGAATTTCTTTATGGATGCTGATGGATATCTACTAGATATACATTAGACATTGGAAGTAGCCTTCAGGAATTAGTGTTTATATTTATTCCAAACTATGTTTTTACCAACCAGAGATGATAATTATACAAGATAGATCTATGAACATCCCCATATCATTATTTATTTTTCATTTCAATATCCACGAAGTATATCCATTAGATATACAGGCAACATTCTTCATGGACTGGATATAATATGGACATTATGGATATCTATTAGACCTACATTAAACATTTTGTGCTGTGTGGATAGTAAAACGATAGTAAGCGTAATAAGTAGGTGTTGTCTTACCGTTTGTAACCTTAAATATTAAAATGAGATTATTGGCTTTGTTATTTATTTACTTTTAATGCAGGTATTTGTAAAATACGTTTTCTTTTTTGTAATAAACTCAATTGGAGGTCCTAAAGAATTAATGTTTTCTTTAATTTCTGAAATGAATGTAACTTCAAGGAGTAAAATTATATTCTATATTTTTTTGTAGTAGGTGTACTACTCCCAAGTTCAAAAAAAAAGATATGTTGGTTGTGCTCACATTCGAAAAAAAAATATAAATGTAACTTCAAAGTAAAATTTTTAGTAAATAAAAATTATAATAAAGACATCTTTAGTTTACCATTTTCATACACCGGGGGATACGCCCCCTACCATTTCAGCGTGGCCTTCTCTTTCAAGGTAGTAGAAAAACCTCCTGGGGTCAAGTCCGGTATAGCGCTTTCGTAGACCTGGTAATTTTTGAAACCGTATGGGTCCAATGGGTACATTTTATCGTAAGAACAAACTTTAAGATTAACTAACATTTTTTATTTCGTTTAAGGAGTACGTCGTCGGCAGTGGTAAATTATGATTAATTTAGTATTATTTATTGTAAACGATAACTTTTTATATCGTTTTCAGAATAAAGTATTTCAATCGGTGTTGTTTTTCTTTACCAGTTTATACGTACGTAACTCCACACTGAAACTACTACTTTTAATAATACGCTCGCCCAGGCTTCAAGCTGTTGACCTAGATTTAGCCATAGGACTCATAAGTAGGTACTATACTTATTAAGTAAAAGATAAACATCCAATAAAATGTTTTTGAGTGACATAGAAGATTCAAAAAAGAACGGGCAATATTTTTTATTTGTTAGAAGCAAACTTGAGTACGGAGCATTTATATGGCATCTACTTTATCAATGTCACATTGATCATATTGAGTCAGTGAAACGTAGATTTCTTAAGTTATTAGCTCAAAAAGGTAACGATACATATGTATCTAGAAAGGAAAGTAGATTAGACGTTGTTGTTAAATTGTTTTAAATTAGTTTGTCTTGAAGTCAGGAGGCTTAAAGCTGCAGTAATATTTTTGCACAAATTGAACTAAAATTTTTGATATCCAGAGTTCGTCGAACTTTTAACATTTATTGTAATAATACTGATTTTATTTTGAGCACATTGGTAAGGTTCTGCAAGATATTGTGTAATTATTTCTTATCTAGTAGATTGTTAGATTGGAAATAAATTTATTATTATTATTATTATTAACAATATTTTAGAAGTTTCAGGTTTTCACCTTCACCTACATTTACCTCTGAATTTGAAGGTGATCCACTTTTAGTACCAATAAGCAGAAGACTTGTTTCAGATTATCACCAAGATACGTTGAGGTAAACAAAATACCTGTCTAGTAGTCATGAATTTACCTTATCAATTTGTCGATGTTATCTATAAATACCATGTTTTAACATTAATTCAGTAACTTTTTTCCAATATACTACATAAAAATAATTCGTTAGTTGTATTTATTTTAACGACGTACTCATTATAATATCAATAAGTGAAGTTAATAATTTTTTATATACTTATTTTAAAAAGTGAATCTTTCATGCAGACAATTGGTGTATAATGCAACCTTGATCCACTCATCTGCCATTTATTTATTACTAATTAAAATGAATTATATACTAAAAATAGGTTCATTTTCTAAACTGGTACCAGCAATGTACTTTCTAGTCCAAGCGTCTAATTCTTTGATAATCTCAGGACTTAACTCTTCCTTGTACTTTCCTACTTTCCCAGTTCTAATAAAGGCACCATCTTCATTTGATAAATTCTTTTTCTTCAAATGTTCAACGTAGGCACCCATATTTACCGAATCGTTTTTCTTCATCGATTCAAAACTTAAATGCTTTGCTAATATTTCAACTTGTTCATCTGTTAATTCTTTTTCTAGAAATTTAGCAACTTTTCTTATTACTGCGGGATGATCTTCTTTCATATCTTCATATGTAATAAAGAGGATATTTGGGGCATCGCGATATTTCCAGAAACCAAGCACATGTTTCCAAAACGAACCATACATTGCTAAAAGTGTAGCCCTTTAATAAAAGTTTCAATTGTTAAAAAAATTAATCCTACATTTTTCGGCTATAAATAACTTCGCAAAGCTGTCGGCATCTATTTTCCATCCCTGTAGAAGGTTACCATGATGACAAAATGATATGCAAGCGTCTTTAGGATTTCTTACAACGTAGATAATCTACGAATAATGAGATATCTTAAAGTATTATAAAAAAATGTGGTATAATGTAGTAACTGTAAGATATTACCTTTGGTTTCTTCGTTCCATTTTTTATTTGATCAGGAAGTAGAGAAAAAGGTAAATGGGTTTTGATAAACCTTGGTCGACTCTTTAGATTTGCTGAAAATTCTACAGAATTCAAATTGTACAGTCCTTTACCGAATTCCATTACAGTATACGCTCTTTCTTCATCAAATAATCCAGATAGTCTAAAATGACTTAATTTATGTTATAATCAAAATTGCTAGATTCAACTTACTCTAGGAAAGGAAAACGTGAAACTAAGAGCTCTTTTGCGCCTTCAAAGTCGAGATTGTTGGCTATCATCCATATCATTTCCTGACTCCATGTTGTACCTGAATACGATAAATAATTTTTAAAATACGAAAACAAGTGTTTCACTTATAAACAGAAAGTAGGTACCTGTTTTTGGATAGGTAGCTATCCAAATATCATCGTCTAGAACTTCGAAATTCTTAATTTGCTGAGCAAAGTTAAGATACTGCACTGGCATGCTGGTCCGATCTTCACCAATTAAAACGTATTCATCGCAAAATTCGTTTAGGATTTTTTCTTTTATAATTGTTCCTATTTCACCTTCAGTGGTTACTTTTTCTACTTTTAGAAAATCCATTATTTAGGTACTTGCAGAAATGTTGTCACATGAGAAAGATTGTATGGAATAAAAATATAGTTTAAACTAATTGTTTCTTATATGTTGTAACTTGTCCATTATCTGATTGATAAGAGAAGGAACTATGTTCAAGGTAGGCATACTAAATTCAATAGTTTTAAATGGTTATCCTTGCAGCTACAAAACAACTGATTTCGTGTAAAAACAATTATTGAAATTGAGAAAAACTAACCTTACACCGTCCTTAGAGAAAATAGTGAAAAGCAGAATAAGATAATGCCGTGTTTTGTAGCTGTACCAGTAATAATGGAGATGGAATGCAGTAATATAAGTATCTTTCCATTCAGCAATTTATTACAACTTGTAGCGAGGTTATCTTAAATATAGAAAATAAAAATATAATCAGGTCAAAATGATAACAAAGTTTGAAACAAACAGGTACTTGAGATAACGATAATATTTCTGTCGTTGACTGTAATGGCTTTGTTGAAATAGTTACGATTAAGAATGATGATTATGCTGATTATTCAAAATTTACTGTTTTGATCAATTGAGTAGAATCTATCGTTGCAATTCTGTTTTTAATAAACGGGTAAAACATAAGTATATTTTAATAATTAATATAATAAAGTACATATGATTAGCAGTTGATCGGCTAGAAGTAAAATAATTAATTACTTCTCTTCTGTACTGTACACATATTTATCTTTTCATGTAATTTGTTTGTGGTTTTATAACACAATACCTTTCATCAGTCACTAATACCAACGATAATAGCATTCTAAGATAAATTATACTTTCCATTTTCATGTTTGTACTCTTGCTACAAAAAAGATTTGAAAACCTGTAGAAAAAATAATGCAGTCGTCTTCGATTGTAAAGAATACAATTAGATATTACTATTGATCTCTACCTCTACTTATATAGTTGTAGTTTAATTAATAGCAATAAAGCCAAATTTAAATAAGAGAAATATTGTTATTGATAGAAAATTCAGAATTAAAAATATTTCTTAATTATGCAATGATCTTTCCTGAATAGATTTTGCTTTATCGGTTGCCTTGGTATCCAGTAGGAGAAATAGGGGAGCATTTGGCCACAAAGCATTTTTTTATAATTTATGGGCTAACTATCTAATAGATAAAATATTACTTGAATATCAATGATAGGTCCTTGGCTAGGTATTACCAAAAACAAATAAAAATATCAACTTTTTGAATAAGAAAAGCGACTTTTCAAGATTTATTACACATGGTCGATGTCAGCTGTAGTTGTATGACGATGACCTAGTTTTGAATAGAAGACCCTGCAGATAATCTTTGCATATGGGTCAATAGGCCAGATGTTAGCCAAGGTCGAATCACAGGCTCGAATTTTACACAAAGAAATAAAATAGAAACTGTACTGCACTCTAATAAGACACTTGTTATCATAAAGTAAACTTAAGATAAGGTACTCGTGTGAGAGAGTCAACGCCACAGTATACTTGCAAAACAATAAAAGATCAAGGTAAGTTAATACATATATTAGCATACTGTAAAACAAATAAATATACAAAAGAAGGTTACAGCAATCCGGTTACACAATTGGAACATAACACAATCCTGAATAAACAGTTAGAAACTTATAAACAAATCAAACAAAACAAATAAATATACGGCAAACAAGACTGGACAAAACGTATCTGTATTTACGGTTTAACAATCCAGCATGGTATATTCAGTACTGGAACAAGGAAGTCAAATGACATACATAAAATAAGATAACCGTGAATATTTGAGATAGGATTCGTTGATTTATTATGATAGAAGCATAAATAATAACAATAAACGGGGTAATGCGAAGTTTAGCTTTAAAATCACTATCTGCAGGTGTTGCTGCATCGAAGCTCTCGATCGTAAAAGTAGATAAATAATTTGTTGAGCCAAATACTCTAACTAAAAGTTATTGTTAAACAAAACAATCCAAATGAAGTTATTGAACAACAAAGCGTTACGTTAATAATTTTCAGCATGTACAAACAACAAAGATAAATGCTAATTACATACAAATCTTGTTCATAAAGAGTAAAGAAATAAAAGTTATCAAAATTCAGAACAAGGTAGTTACGTTATAATTCATGTAATCTTTACTATGCGCAAATAAATGTAACGGTCCTGTCACCACTGCGAACGGTTCAACAGGTTTTTCGCTAATAGCAACTGATGTTTTCAGGTCTTTCACCAGTTTGAGACGATCGGTGGTGGGACGATAAAGTTGTAGATGTTCGCAAATAATTGCGACGGCAGATTGGGGTTTGCCAATAATGCTTCTTCATAAATAATAATAAAAATTGGTAGCGATATTCACCTATCAGGAACTAATCCGATTATAAGCAAGATCAGCTGTTAGCGTTCGGTGCACTGAACTCATAGCATTTTTGCACAACTTATATTACAGCGATAACACATAAATATGTACAGGTGTAGGCGTCTTTTTCACACGGTCAGTAATGCGATATTTTAATTAAGTTACACAATATCTGAGTAGAGTACGGGAGTATGAATCTCGTATGAAAATTCGAAGAACAAAGAGTTCGAATACGGTATGATAATAAACTGAACGGTAGAATGAGAGTCCACTTGTGGGGTTTACTAAAGCGGTCCGCTGGTCGGCAAAGTGTTGAAGGTACGAGAATACGAAATTTGATACGTCCGCAACTACCGGGAATTATCATTAATTAATAGATCTAAGACAGAGTTCAATAGCGCAATTTACACTCGGGCTTTGCACCTTATTAGAAGTATCAACCTTACGGTAATACGCAAAAAATCTTAAGTTCCAAATACCCACTAGGGTTAACGGAAGCTGACGGAAGACTCTCTCGAGTTCTCAAGCGACAAATGCCAATTCCAACCCCTCAAAAGGGTTGAACTAGCAGATAATTGGTTATTGAAAGAATCGTATATTTAGACAATCCAATCAACTAACGCAAACAGAGCCGTAACGGGAATTTGCATCTTGCATCTGAAGTTTGCAGGAACCATAAATCTTACTTATGCTTGTCAAGCTGACAAATCTTATAGCGTTAGGGGTAATAAAACTATCAAGGCGCAGGCTCGCCAACAATCGGAGGCAATAGTGGTGCCTGGTCGAATCCACTGTCGAATTAGGCTAACCAAGGTATCCGCAGTATGATCTGGGACGGGCACAAGGAAAACACGTTTTGAACCACGTTCAAAACCCCCAAACACTCATTGTCCTTCAATGCGCCTTCCCCGATTGTACTTGTGTTTTCCAAACTTGGCTTCATCTATTTCAACAGTGATACCAGATCCACCAAGTACGAGCCAATGCACGCACACCTTCTTGCAGTATGATGACCAGTCGACCACGGTTCCTTGAAAGCATCTCGGTTCCCGCATTATGTATTACTGCCGGGAATAGGGTTGCATGCACCAAATAACCAGGAAACAAAATGTTTTCTCTACTGTCAACTTTGAATCAGCAAACCACGTACCGACCCTCGCACTCTTGAACACATCGCACTCCATCCGACGAGGTGCCTGGCTAGGACGTTCGATCACCCTAGATTTCCTGCAACGCAACGACCAGGTTCTCGCGTTCAGCTCCATGGCTTGTCCACATTTTGACAATCCAGTTCTCGCCGCAGAATCCCGTGGTCAACGAGAAACTTGGTGAGACGCTCAGGATTGCTGCAAATTACACAAAATCGCAGCCAGCACACACAACCGCCAGTTTACGAATGACAGAAACCGTGAATAAAATTTATACGTGGGTCATGTTGCAGTAGGCAGTTGGTAGTGCGTGCAGCAGCTGATTTAGTTACCAACTTTATTGTTTCTATCGTGCAACATAACCTCAAATGTACTTAAAAATCTTTTTTGTTTTTCGTGGGTTTCACCAAGATTGGATTAATTTTCTTTACCTTCAGCCACCTGATTGTGTTCTGTGGATAATTTTCTACGTGCTGATACCAAAAAATTGCTCTCAAAAAGGCGCTTTCCTAGGGGTAGCTATATCGAACAATTACCAAAAGATCTTCTAAATGATTTATATTTCACTCATTTAACTCTCTCTCGAAGGGTGTGCCGCAAGGTTTTATACTAGGGCCCTTGTTGTATACCATATATACTGTTAACTTCTCTTCTGCTATACAATACTGTAACCTTCATTTATATGCAGACGACACACAGTTATATTATTCACTTCATTACACTGACTTTGAAGCGGCACAAGAGCGTATCAATACTGACTTAGACAAATTGTTAGAATTTTTCTATTAGGCATGTTTTTACAATCAATCCAAATAAATCTTCATTAATAGTATTCGGTAGAGATAAAGTAAGAAAAATGGCACAAGACAAAATGACTATTATCTTAGACGATAAGGTGATTTCAGCTTCTGAATGTATAAAAAATCTTGGCGTGCTAATTGATAATAAACTTACCTTTACTAATCATGTTAATGCACTTTTATCTAAAGCCTACAGTAACTTAAAGTTCTTATTTTCTAGTCGTCATAATTCTAATGTCAAATTGAAAACTATGCTCTGTGAATCTCTAGTTCTATCACATTTTAACTACTGTGATGTTCTGTATAGTGTCATCTGAGCATTGCTGACATCTACAGGATTCAAAAGGTACAAAGTTCCTGTCAGATTAATATTTGGCATTAGGAAACATGATCATATTTTGCACAAGTTAAAAGAGGCGGACTGGTTAAGCATGCGTAATAGACGGCCATTACATTGTGCTTGCTTTTATTAAAAAATATTAAATCTTCATGTACAGGCCAGCGTTTGTAAAAAGGCATTTAGGTATCCGTAGAAGACAGACAAAGTAAGTCTGCGTGCGGTAGAGATAGAGGTATTGCAAATAGCGAGAGTACACTCGGGGTAATAACAAAATATTTCAAAACACACCGTGGGAAACTAAAAATACTCAGTTTTGTATTTTTTTTATTGTTGTATAGAATGCATGTTGTAAATTGTTTACACATTTACCTTCAGATCTTCCAATCTTTTTGAGCGCTGACGCTGTATTTTAATTTGTTCAACAGTAAATAATAAACCAAATTCAACGTTATGTTAAAATCAAATAAAAAAAATAACATTCAACTCTATGTTATAAAATAATCAGATTAATCTTTTTTACTTTTTTTTTCCAGTTACATATGATTACAGATGAATAACTTGGATTATGTTTAGTTTGTGTCAATTTAGTAATAAAGAAACCAAATAAAACGTATAGTGCATCTTATTACGGTCTGTTCAAAAATCATACCTTCGAAAATTCAAAACCTGACAAGAGAAAGTTCTTTTACTTAAATGCGCTTTTGAAATACGTAGAAACGGTTAAGCATGCTGCACTAAGGGCACTAACGTAATAGAAGCAATTTGAGAGACCACATGACTCCTAATTAATTATCTGAAAATACAGAAATTCCTGTATTTTTGTTCATTGTTGTCTGTTGCTTATAAATCTAGAACATTTAGGAACTGCGAAGTGGTTTCTTCAATATATTTTAGTAGTGTAATAGTTAGTAAAAAATATTACGTTTATAAATTTTGTTATTGTTTTCGTTTGATAATTTTGATGCAAAACAGCAGAATAAAGTTTTTATTTTGCTTAACCGTCTTCAATATAAACACTAAACTAACTATACCACACTAAATTAAACAAACTTAAATAACAATACTATAAAATAAATATAACAACACTAATTTATAAATTAAACAAAAACAAAAAAAACTAGGTAAAAATGCTTTTTACTGTGACTGTACCGATCTAAACACCACGAAGAAGCCAAGGCAAATGAGCTCCCTACTACTACGCTTACGCTGTCCAGTGCACATCGCCAAGCCAAATGCCTTTCTACAAACGCTGGCCTGTACCTTCTTACTTATATAACAGAATAAGTTTTAGGACTGACGTGCATCATTTAAATTTGAGGCACAGGGGATTGCTAACTATACCTAATTATTATTATTATTATTATTATTATTATCAAATATTATAAAGTTAGTACTCGAGTGTAATTCGCTTTGTAGTATATTAATTATTTCAAAAGGTCAATATGTTTTGTGTCTTACAATACGCGAATGGCAATTGTATTAATTTGCTTATTAAAATATTTTTAACGTTGCCTTAACATTTTTAATAATTTAAATTATTTAGAAAATAAATAAAAGGCAAAGACAATTTTATAATTTATTTAGCAAGCTTCATTTAATTAAGGTGCACTATACATTTCATAGTGTAGTGTCACCCATATGTTAACTTATTTGTCTTCTTGGCTTTCATTAGGTGATAAAAGACTAGCCACAAGTCGTTTCTTAGCAGATCTTAATCTACTTATCAAGTAGTCAATAACGAATCTTCCTACAAACTTTTCTAATTGGTCCTTAGCACCAGGTTTTACTTTTCTGCCATTCCTAATCTTAGCAGGCGCTGGCCGTGATTGTGGTTCCTCATCGCTGGCATCTGCACTACTACCTGAACTAACGTCACCATCTACGTCATCGTCATTTTTTTTATTGTTGTGACCCCCTTGTTTACGGGATTGAGATTTTTCAGGTTCTGGTTCTTCCGCAGAGTCGTCGTCTTCCATGGCGTCGTCATCGTCGTTATTTGCAGGACTGTCTTTATTATCGCTAGGAGATTCTGCTACGTTATCCTTTTTAGGCGAAGCCCCTCCTGTTGTCTAATTTAAACATATTGCAAGATCAAATTAGTTTTGTTTGCGTAACAAGAAAAAGATGAAGTTACAAAGCGTCTTCGGTAATCAGAGTTAATTTTAATAAATTACTTTTACCTGTATATATGCGAATGAAGATAAAATTGCAAAAACAATACATAAGGGTAGGTGCATTCTAACGGTTGGCTGTTTGTTTCTAAACTAGTCTTGAAACTGCAGCCACGTAGATGAACTATTAGATTTTAAAACCTTCGTTTCAACTAATTAATGTAAAAAGTCAAATTAAATTTAATTAGTCTTTTTATTTTCGTTTCTTTCAAACAATTGACTATAAAAGTAAAATTTAATCCTCCATTTTAAAATAAAATGAATGAACTGATAATAGCACATATTATTTTTTATGAGATTGTTCAGTAAATGGATAATTAATTAAATTTCAGACTTTTTTTTATAGAAATCTCAAATTTCTTGTTTATTTGAACTTTTTTTGTCTGTCGTCTTCTAATACATTTCATTCTCTTCTATTTCTTTGTTTTTGTCTAATTATTATGAACAACCTGTTTATGGATGATATTGTTAGCTTCCTCCCGACCCCCTAGAGAGTAATCGCAACGCAGTTACTGCATATGTTTTTAACTTATTCGTTTCTTTTTGATTAATTGTAACTAATAATAATAATAACTATTTCTCAAATCCCATTTTATAAATTACAAAGGTTATCATTAATTATTGATACTGTTGACCAAAACATAGATATGCTTAGGTCGTGAATAAAGTAAAACCCGTGAAGAAACAGAATTTCAAGTTTTAATGGTACGCTCGCAAAGCAAACAAAACGTGCTCGTATAAGCTGCTGAATGTCGGAGATGGAAGTGGTTTGAGTACAGTGAGGCAGTAGAATTGTGTAAGTCTGGATGCACATCTCAGGCTATACATAGAGAAAATAAACAGTTTGAGTCGACAATTATAGCAATGAAGGTTTCGCACTAGAATGCATTGACCTGAAGGTAAACACGCCTATAACATTCTGCATAGATAACAGGACTCTTTTCTGGGACGAAACTGTACGTCTACCTTGCTAATCAATATATGCAATTAACTTCAGATCTCTAAAAAGATCTTTAAATCTTAAAAGCGGCCAGTAATAAACTCAAGTGACAGACGTTCCTTATGTAAACGCAAATTACTTTGAGAATATTGACTTGTGATTTCCACCATAGCGTGATTCTGAAGAACGATACATTGTGAAGCTTCTGTTTAGAGGGAAATAGATCTTTTATTGTATATCTGCGGAAAGATTTTTATTGAAAAATTTATAATTATGACAAATTCGACGAGACACCTGAAAAGGAATTAAGCAAAAAGAAAAATACTCTTTGGGCATTTTTACTGGTAGCAAGAGATTGCAGCTGAGCTATAAATTAGCGCAAAAGTACTACATGTTGAATTTCTTGAAAAACTCACCAAGCAATGTATTTGTTACTCACCTAGCTGGTGATGAGGGTTGATGATTCAGTGGTTTGCTTCAATTTCAAATTGAATCTCTTCCTGAGTTAGCATTGTAAAGTATGCTTTGAAGGATATCAGAAAATGTCCCAGAAAACATATCTTGCAGTAAAGAAAATGTCGATGATGTCACAAGTTCGTTAAAATAGAAAATCAGCGTGTTTTAGTATCTTCCCGCCAAAAACAATAATTTTGAAAATGTAAATTATGTTCCATACTTTTTATTCACCTTGTATACACATACGCACACTACATACATACACTGTATTACAAATTGCAGGTACTAGATCTGAACCTAACAAAACTTTGAAGTGAAGAACTTAAATTTATTTTAAATAAGAGATAATTTAGAACATTCTTATATTACAAATCATTAAATCTAAGACATTTTATGGCAAGAAAATACCCATTCATCTTCCGCTCTTTGTTTTTTCTTAATTTCTTTGTGACGTTTTCCATTCGCAGAGAATGATCTTCGAGTTATTTTTGAAATCAGTTTGCATACAAAATTCATCATTTTAGAATCGATTAAGGTTCTCTTCTCTTTCAGGAAAGGTGCATGTTTTGCTTTTTCGTTTTTAAGTCTTCCCATATGTGGAATAAAAAACGATTTCCTGGTAAGGAAAAAGTTAAAAAAATCATTTTCTTTCTCATCGTCATTTGTTGCGTTCAATAATTTAAGAAATTGCTTGGGAAGTGTAATACGATGCAAATGTTTACAAATCTTCAGAGAATATTTTGTTAAGCACTTTTTATAGATTTTTACAACTTTTTCTTTAAGGAAATTAGGCAAATATAAAGTATTCATTTTATTAGAATTATTAATAGTTTTCTTTACATTTATCGATGTGGGTTTTAACAAAATAATCTGTTTTGAGTCAGGGAAAACAACTGATCTTGATTTTCTATTTTTATATCTAGTTTTGTGTCCGGACTTTACGTCTGATTTAAAATCGCCAATTGTCCATGGGTGGTATCCACCATCCGACGGTTTTGTCACCCTTATACTTGATTTTGTTAGATGTCGCTGGTGTGGAGAGCCATTACCCGATTTGGAAGTTTTTGGATATTCCTTCATGTCTTTTTCTAATATTCGACTTTGCACATCCTCCTGTTTCCCAAGAGTATCTATAGGAGTTAACATTCTGGTAACCGTGAGACTATTTAGTGTTTTTCCTTTACTTTGTCGTTTTATTTTAGGAAACGTTAAACTTGACATATGATTCTGGGTTTTATATATTTTCAGATGTTTTTTGTAATTATTTTTTAATTGCTTAAGATACAATTGACAAAAATTGCGTTGTATTTTGAATAGTCTACTGTTATCTCCATTAGAGAAACTTGCTAAGTAAAAACAAAATGTTCTTATAGTGCTTCTACCAATACTTATTTCTAAGTCACTCATGGAATCACTTTGCTTCTTAATAAAACTGAAAGAAGTAGATACCTCTTCATTGTCTGCTTCACCATGTTGGTGTGTCAGCTAAAACAATTATTAGCAAATCAGCAAGTTTTAAATGATATTGATGTTTTGAAAACTCACTTTTATTCCACATGTCAGAAAATATAAAATTATAAAGAAATGTATGTAGACAATCCTCATAACAATAAGTAATACATGAAAGTCGCACAAGAACACATTTTATGTGTAATTAATTTATAAACTGTAATAAGCTTTTACGATCCTATTATACAACCAAACTATTAAATCTATGCTGTAGTTTAGTTTAGGGCACTGTTAGCAAAAATATTTAATTTTCTTTTCTAGTTTAAAAATTTTTAATTTTGATAATGAAAACTAAAAGACAACGAAAATTTATCTCCATTTAAAATTTAAATTGGTTTTTACCTAAAATGAATTGTCTTGATATGATAGAAAGATATCGCATTACTTGCATTAATTTCATAATAGTTATTTATTATAACAAGAGTGTAAAGTGAAGTTTTCGAATGAGTAGGAAGTTTATGGCACTCGCTGTCGCTCGTGCCATAAACTCCACAAAGCTAC
>VTPC01003403.1:0-17247 GCA_011009095.1 Ignelater luminosus | reverse complement strand
TTTCCATCTGTTGGTTTGCTTTTCCGCTGGTAATTTTTTGCCCCAAGTACTTGTAGTCGTCTATCTTCATTATCTATTATTATTGATCCTGTATTGTCTTCTTGATTTGTCATGTACTTTGTTTTACTTTTGTTCATTTCTAGACCAATCCTTTCTGAAGCTTGTTTTATATCTTGCATTAGGGATGTTAGCTCTTTTTTTGATTTGGCAGACTGCAATATCGTCGGCTAACCTAAGGTGATGTAAGTATTCGCCCGATATATTGATTCCTCCATTCCTTCTATTCGATTTCTTTAGTGCATCTACCTTTGCTGATGTTTTGTGCAGTTGGATTTGAATTGTTGCTTGTTGGTAAATCTTTTAAATTATATTGATGTAGCGACTGTCTATTTGGGCGTTCCGTACAGCTTTGGAAACTGTCCAAATTTCTGCCGTGTCGATGAAAGCCACCCATAATGGTATTCTGTATTCTTGGCTCTTTCTATCAATATTCTCTTTGTTTGCAGGTGTTCCACTGTGCTATATCCCTTCCGAAAGCCTGTGCGATCGGCTGGTAGAAGTCAAGCTTCAGTGTTAATCTGTTTGTTGTGATTTTAGAGAACAATTGATACAGTTGCGATAGAAGGCTGATTGGCCCGTAGTTTTCCAGATCGTCTTTTTTGTAAATTAGTGTTACTAGGGCATTGGCCAGTCTGTAGGGATTTCTCCATTTTCAAGACAACTATTAAACAGCCTTTCCAGTTTCTTTCAGGATTTCCGTCAAAATACTGTCTTCTGCTGCCGTTTTTTCCTTTCTTCATCTGTTCTACCGTGCTGTTTGCAGCCGCTCATTCTGGATCAGATGCTGCAGTACCTATTGGTCCACGAGCGGTATTTCATTTCCCATCTACCATCCATATCTGGGAGACATTCCCCTATCCGCCACCTGGCGACGCGCTCTCTAGGAGTTACAAAGAAGTTCGAATATTTTGTGGCGAAGTGTGAAGAGGGAGTTTAATAAGAAGTACCATTTCTGTACAGGTTATCAAAACCAGGAGGTTCCCATGGTTAGAATTCTTAATGAAATAGCAATTATGGACTCGGGCAGTGTCAGATGTGGTTTTGAGATTAAAACCATAACAAACCAAGAGTGGACAAGGTGGAAAGGAATCACATCTAGATGAGACTTTTCCGGCCTGAAAGAGTTACTTTTGAGTCTTGATTTTAAATATTATTATAGACTATTAGGTCTATTTAGCCATGGATGGCATCTTTAAGAAAAACAATGGGAAATCTAGTAGCATATAAGCCCAACAGGACTCCTGCTCTTCGTAAATAATTAAACATTGATTCTTTTCACCGAAATACTGGTTAACGCCGCAGCCTACAATTTCTTGAATGGTACAGAAACTAAAAGCAAATCTGAGCGTTGGCCGGAAGCTAGAGAATTATTTAATTATTCAAGTTTGATAATGTAAACAATCTAGAGCAGGTGTGGTCAGATTTGCCCTCCGGGGCCAACTCGCATACTTCACAGCTCGAATGTCGTAAATAAATTGTTTGGTTGGATTTTTGTAGTTTTTACTCATAAAGTTACCTTTATACGAACCCTTCACCTATCGCTGATCTACGGGCTAGCGGAGGATTGTCTTAGGATGCTTTCTAGATTAGCGTTATTGCTCATACTTCTCTGCTCTACTCTGTTAATGACACAGTTAATTGAGTTTCAAGCCATCTAGTAAACTTGAACTAATTTTCTAATTATCTTCATTTGAAATACATAACCGATTTTCTTGCCAATAAAAACTAAAGAAATGTCTGTCGAAAACGTGGGCCGCTCTCGAATTTCTTTAAAATCGTTCCACATGTAGCAACAAGCACTAAGGGGAAGCACTTGGCATGGTTTATTTCTTCGAACGGTTCACGATTTGGTGGCTAATGTACAGTGGAAGGTTAGTTTAAGAGTGCGTAGCTGTTAAGAAACAAATTTCAGGTAAATAGAGTAGAACAATCGTGTCTATCAAAATTTGAACTTAGTTGGTACAATCAGCCCTCAGAATTACAAAGATGAGCAGGGCTCGCTTGGCCTCCAGGTTGAGAAATACCACTTTAGATCCGTAAACGTGCGAGGATTGCCACAATGATGATTTGGGAAGTGCCCTTAGGGCGAATACAAATTTCCATCGAGCTTGAACTGCATAGAAACAATCGTTACATCAATCGTTGGCCTATAAAATCAACTGGGACACAGGAATTCGTGTTGAACTAAGCATTTTTGACAAATAAAACAGATATCGCCATGGCGCGATGATTAGCTTTTATGACCAAATTGAGATTCTAAAGAAGGAAAGCTTCAGACTGCTGCTCAGTAGTTTAATACTTGAATAAGGTTTTTACTTTGGTTTTATTGAGGTATTTGAAGAGCATCACTTGAGCACTTGCTGAAATTTCGTTAGATTTTGCCAACATTGATGTTAAAGTTCATCACGCTTAACGCTGTTGTTCGGTTTTCGAAGGCAACCGGACGAGGAACCGAAGATCGTTTTAGGTGTCTCACACTTCTCTATTCACGTGGTTGCTTTCATCTTCACGTGCGATCGAGTGTATTTGGATGTGGAAGTAGGTAGTTGTTCTAGTTTGGATGTTGGTGTAATAGTAAGTTGAAAGTCATTGTTGCCAGGTGGACGGCCAGTTAACCGATTGATGGCGTGACGGGTTTGGGTAGTTGCTAACTTAATGGATGTGGGGTTGTTAGGGCCTAAATAAATGTTTTCAAGACGTGGTGGAACTCGGTGACGGACAAACAAATTTTCCAAGATAGTGGGATGCTCCAGCCGGCTGCCTGTGATTTCTTTAAGACAGGTTGAACCCTAACGGACGCTGGGCGGCCGGTAGAACCACTAGGAAAGAAAAGCTAAGGAATACAGAAGGACCACCTTTGATGCTCTCACACTTCCGCACACCACACCGAATTGATTATAACGGTAGGGTCAAGTTTCTAACCGCACGAATTTATGTGAGAAAGTTATAGATCCGTCGGTAAGTGATAAGTCCAAGAGGCTTCGCAGGATGGAGCTGTGGTGCTTAGCCGAGCAATTTGTTGGTGATAGAGACTGCATTTCATTTCATTTTGGCCACCGATTGAGTAGTTGGTTTATTAAGGGTGGTGGGACCGTCTGTGCAACGAGTAACAGCAATGATATTCCTGGATAAACCTTGTGGGAGACCAGCGGCGCAGCGTACGTAGTTATTTCGCAGTTAATGGGTAGTCATGTTTGGAAAAATGAACTAACTTTTGGTGGCGAAATCTTTGACTTCCTACTGATAGTTGTGCTGATTATGAATCAGGGTCGGGGTAAGGCATGTTGTTTACCGCACGAAGGCGCCTTAAAAGATTTTGCTGTAGACGTTAAATACCCCAACATTTGCCCTGAACTAAAGATTCTTCTGCATTACGAATGGCTAGACTTAGTGTCTAATGTCGAACTAATAACCTGTTGATTATTTAGTGTCGACGAGTGTTTAGAGTAGGATTCCCAGCGTTTTCCCAAGATTTGCAGCGTCTTTTCAGAAAATCTAGACAATAACTAGAGGTGAGCAAATGTATATTTACATGCTCTTATCTATGAGGCACATAGAAAATTCTTAGTATGTGAGCCTAATTCATTGCTTATTGTTCAGATACTTAATTTAATTTTGCATGTATGGCATATCAGGGTGTTTACTAAACATTCGGCAAAATTTCAGGGGATTATTCGGTGGATTATTTTAAGATTTTTTGTCCTTGGATGATTTTCTGAAAGACGCTTTGTTTCGAAGATACAGGGCGATAAAAGTTTTTCGAAAAAAACAAGACTTTATTAATTCATATTACAAGTGAACAAAAACGACTGAAAATGACTACCACTACCACCAATTTTCTCCTTATTGACTGCAGAACTTTTTCAGAAATACCAGGGTTGTTTCTTATTGCATTACACCCTTCAATTATCCGATTTCTCATATCTTTATTTTCCACTGGAGTAATGTACACTGATGCTTTTCAAATGGCCTCATAAATAAAAATCCAAGGGATTTAAGTTTGGGGATCGAGCAGGCCATAAGTGAGGTCCACCTCGACCAATCCAGCGATCTTCATATGTTGCGTTTAAAAACTCACGAGCAACCACACTAAGATGTGCTGGTGCACCATCGTGCATAAACCATATTACATTTCTCGTTGCCTCTAGAAATTCTTCCTCTGCCATGTTTAGCACATTTTCTTCCCATTTTGTTTAAATGTGTCTGATTCATGAAGCCGTTGATGAATACTTTGGAAAGGAACTTTCTATCAGGAACATGACTATTGGTAAATCGTTCACTGTACAATCGTCTAGCCTCTAATGAATTCCCATTGGCATAAAATGCATATCGGTCATCTCGGCGTTCGTATAGCCATTCATATTAGAGAGCTTCACTAACAAAAGTTTAAGTATCAAACGAGAATACGCGACGCAATCAATCTTGACAACGTTCAAGGAGAGAAAATGACAAGTCATTGTGGAAACGATGACAAGTCACAATGGAAACATATTTCTGGACATTTCTTGTACTCTGTAGGTCCAGTGCAGTACACCGTAGTTTTACTTTACATTTATTATTATTATTCAAGGACAAAGAAATCTTAAAATAATCCAAGGAATAAAAATTTTTGACGCGTGTTTAGTAAACACCCTGTATATAGCAGATTCTCAGTATAATAAATATACAGGACATAACAGTATAAAAATGTTAAATTTTTAAACCCCGCATTTGTTCATTTTGATTATTTAGTGTCTACGTGTATTTGGGCTACATTTTTAGGTTTTTTAAAAAAATTTCACTGTTCTTTCTGCAGAATATTCAGACATTTAATAAGATTGTAAAAACCCATCTCTGTACTTAACAGTTCTGTACAATCAGCGTAATGTCAAAATCTAAAGATTTTTCTACGTTTCGAATGGTATGACGAAATTCATAACGTGTTGGTTATTTTGTGTCTGCGAGCGATCAGAGTCGATTTCCAGTGTTTTTCTCAGAATTTCCAGCGTCTATCCCAGACTCTTCAGATATTTAATAACATTATTAAAACCCATACCTGCAAGTTCTTAAATTCGATGTGCAACTTTGTAAGTTTGTAAATTCTAGATGTGCCTTTTGTGCGATCAGCTTAGTGCCTCGGATTAAATCTCAAGCAGGGCCGGCGCAAGAACGTGTAAAAAAAGCACTGCCGTGAGTAGTCCCTGTGCAGTAGCGTATAAGAATTGAAATTGACATTGAATTAAACATAGCACATGGTAGAAAAGGAGGAGGACGTTGGCGTTGTGAATGCCATCATTGTTGATGCTATGTGAGAAGAGTGTTCTCAAAGACATTTGCAAGTTTGAATGAGAGAAAGCTTGCTTTCGGAGTGTTCAAGTTTGGGCAGCAAGTTTTAATGGTATTTAGGACTATATTATTGATTTCTGTTTAATGTATTGGAGCAATGTTATTACAAGATTCACTGGCAGTCCGAGTAGTGGTAAGTATATATTCATTCGTAGACACTTTTGTTTATTAATATGAACAGCAACAAACTCTAGTTTTTACAACAATACAGCAAGGAGAATCTAATATGTACTTTCAGTACGCGGTTACCTTATTTTATCGAAAGTGACGCATTAGTTGGGTTATGCTAGGTTATGTTAAACCATCATCGGTTGTACTTTAGAAGATAACTGAAACAGTTGAAATTATGGAGTTAATTGACCTTTTAAGAACTTTGTAAAATACTCGAAAAACATTAATGTTACGTTTTCTTTCTTAATCAAGGTTTAAATTGTCGAAAATGTGGACTAGAATTTCAAGAAACACAATAAAATTATCAAGATTACGAAACGCATTCTTAAGTAAGCAATCTAGAAATCTAAACGAATGTAATATTCAAGAGTCACCATTAGAAACCGGTAAACACAAAAGAAAATTACCTAAGCAGAATAAATTAATGACATGCACGCATTGACTATACACGCAACTCTTAAAGTATTTATTACGATTTGTAAGCAATAATTAAAAATGATGAAAATCATCAATCGTGCTGTGAACATACAAGTTCGGGTTTTATGGGCATGATTTAAATTCGGGAGTTTCATGCAGTTAAAATGGCGTGATTAAATGAATTTAGAAAGAACATGGAGACCTAGATAAGTGTGTTTCAGAGAGAAGAGTGACAATTGGAAGACCCGCAATTACTCACTTACCGTAACCTACGCGTCTAAAACACGTTGTTTAACCAAGGGAATTGCGCCTTTAACCCCCTTTTCGCAAACATAAAAGGTGCACTTAGAAAGCCTGCTAATTAATATCGTAATTTAATACTCTATTAGTCTGTTTTAACTTCCTTGGCAAATAAATACCAGATGTGATTCATACATGCATTTGCACTTACGTGGTGTAAACGAAGAACAAAAATTTAATAAAACATTTATAGTATATCTCTTTCTCTGTAATTAAGGAACGTTATCGTAAAATAAATTTTGTTTTTACGTTAAATGCATGATAATTGGATTTACATGAATTATAAATGCTGCGGTAGTGCAGCTTTTGCCGGTAATTGTCAGCTATATACTTTAACAAATGTCAATCATAAATTTAATCATATGGTAATTTACACGTTTTTCCGAATATATAGCATGCAAATTGTATATTTATAGGGATTTGTTGCTACTTATGTAGTTCTGTTATTATTTAATATGTCAAATAGATGATTTAACGATAATCTTTGCTTCAGGTGTGTTCAAAAGAGATATTACATCTCGTCCACTATTAAAACGTAACTATGAATTAATGTTTTGTCTTAAAGAATCTGTTATGGGTAAACTCAAAACAATTTAAAAACGATTTAAAGCATTTACAAAATTACAATTAAAGAGAAAAATAAAAGAACCAGTTGTATACATACAGTGTGTCCATATTTCGATGCTCACTATTGGGATCTCGAAAATTGTAAGAGATACGAAGTCGGTTAAATTAGACAAGATTTGCCTAGTTTGGAGATCAGTTTACTTATGCTTTTGTTTTTTTCAAAAAAAGTTCACGGCCTACTAGATATTTGCTAAAAATTATTTTATTTTTTTTAAGCGAAATATCTCAGGAACGAGCAAAGATAGAAAAGCACAGCAAAGAGGGTGTTTTAGAGAATTTACTCCGAAACACAAAAAAATTATTTTCGCAATTGTCTTTTGTTTTATTTCGGCGGTGAAACGTAAATCCAAATTTTTTTCTAATCGAACGTCTACTTGATTTCCATATTACTGAACTGCACGCCTTAAATGCTTTTCAGTGATACATGGTATGACATAGCTATTCTTTTGTTTTACCGAGTTATGAAGTGAAAATCATTTTTCATCATAGTGTGCCATGCATAGATTCAGTTTTTAGAGTTTTGGCTGCTTTTTACTGGTTTCCGACCACAGTGTGACGGTCAGTACTATGTTTTGCAGGTTTGCGTAATCCCCAGCAGCTAGAGAGTACCATATCACAAATATACGCGTTACCTACATTCATAAGCTGAATAGCACAATACTTGATGTGCAAGCTGGATACATCATTGCGTGTCTGCTCATTATCGAGTAGCTCTTCTCATTTCACTTGGAGTCCGCCAACATGAAAATTTTACTTTTCCAATATTGACGAATTGTGTTGCATAAGACGCATATGGTTTGCTGCGAGTTTGATATCCACATAAGTTGCAACTCCTACGTTTTTACATCATGTACCGCTAAATATCTGGAAGGATTTTTCAGGCTTTTTTTGAGAATATCTTTGATTTATAACATTTTAATTGATTTTGATTCAAAACACGAACGATGGAAAATACCCGATGAAAATCCAAAGAGGCGAAGTCAGAAACGATTGAAACACTAAGTTTACACTTCTAATACGGCTCTTAAAGATGCCCAAAGCCCTATTGGGAAGGCCAAAAATATTTAAAAATCAAAACTGCTTGGAATTGTCGATAAATAAAGGTAGTCATATTGGAACAAGATGTTATTGTTTAAATCATATCGAGTTTGATCCTGATTGAATCCGCACAGTATGAGTGTAGGAAGGAAATTGCCAAAGCTTTGTAATCAGCAATCATATTCACAGTGAATCTTTGCAATTTTAAACTTGAAGTCTTCATCACTGAAAGGAATGAACTTTCTTAAGAGGAAAACAAGAAACAAACCATTACCAGCAATGGTGTAAATGAAACTTGAATAGCCCTAAAGAAACCAAAAAGCACTTACTGCAAATTTTAGTAATGCCATGATTCTAACAAGCGTTTTTTCCTATTGTCCCGTACTACCAAGTCCTGCTTAATATAGCAGCTCGTGCCTACTACTGCCCAGTCCTGTCACAACACCTCCCAACTATATTAAATATTGCCAAATACTATTAAGTACTGCTAGATCTTTAACCACTGCTCGAATCGGTCTAATTTAGTTCAAGGATCTCTCTGGTGCCAGTAGATGTACAAAATCTTGGGAGGCTTAATTAGTACTTGACAGGACCTGGTACTATTTGGCAGTTTGACAGAATCCGGTAATACTTTCTACCACCTTGTAGTAATAGGTAGGACAGGTAGCAAAAGTACTGCTAAATTTATCTACTTTACAATACTTTCTTAAAACCAAAACACTGATTTCATTCGAATCAAATGGAAGACTGTCAGGTCCTGCCTAAATATTGCCAGGATCAACCTTAGTACTACCAAGTATTATCTATAAGATACTGCCAAGACCTTGCACATTCATTGGCGCCAGTGAGACATCTGTAATAAACCTATATTGTTGACACGAAGTTAACTCCTTCTAATTCTCTCTTCTCTCTTAGTACTGCCAGATCGTGTTGAGTACTGCTTGGTGTTGCATCAATGCTATGTAGTTCTGCTCAGATCAGTTTTAATCTGATAAAAGTTGCTCATTGATGCTAGTAGGTGTACAAAACCTTAGCGGAATTAGGTAGTACTTGTGAGGATCTGGTATTATTTGGTAGTAACTTAAATGGCAAAACAGAGTTTGACGATATCTGTCAAAATCAAGCAGTAGTAAACAATTTAGTTAAAGAAAGTTTCTTATAATAATAGAGTCAGATTTTGCCTAATTACTAAGAGATCCTACCATAATACTAAGGTCCGAGATTTTTACAAAGAAGCTGTCCTGCCATAACTCCTAACCATATTAAAAGTAGTGATAGTCTTCCTTAGTACTATCAGATCTTGTCAAGTCCTGCTTGTTATTGCACCACTGCTACCTAGTTCTTCTCAAGTCAGTCTAATAATTCAAGAGTCTCTTACTAGTGCCAGTAAGTATACCAAACCTTGGCAGTTAGGACCTGGTACTACTTGGAAGTAGTAATACTTGATAGCACATGATATCATTAAGTCCTGTCCAGGTCTTGTACATCGATTGCCATCCGTAATAAATCAATATTGTTTGCGCCAGATTTTCTGACCATTTTATCTTAACGAGCACTGATTAGCAACATACAGAGAAAATAGCGGTTCTACAATCTAAAGACCGTGAATTTTGTCACCTCATATGTAATTTATCTTTCATGATCTCGACCCAAGTTAGCAAAGGCCGCATTCTATTTCTAGAGGGGGTGTGTTTAGAATATTTTTGTTAGCTTTCAGATCACATTTTTGAATTCGCAATTACTGGCTTATCAAGTTAGTAGAAAGACCAACTTCGGTGCTTTCCTGAAACGATTAAGACGGAGTGAGTATCGATTTCAAGAATTTCTAACCTGCTACCCAATTACATATGGTAAACTTGCTACCCCGAAAAGACTACATAGATCATCGCGAACCTATCCAAAGGCTAGTGGAATGACGGAAGATAAAAGATAACACCAAGAAATCATTAAATTTATATTCTCAGCATGATTGTATGAAAATCTCAGTCCCATCAGCTACTCTTAAAATTCTGTTACAAACGTGAAAAATGCATTGACAGTAAAATTAGATACAAAACTTTATTATTTACATTTATGTTGAAATTTGGGAATTATAGACTGATTCTGTATAAAATAACTAATAAATAAAAATTTAATAACTTCCGGCTTTTGTTTCAATTAATTTTCTTCTATTTCTTTTCTAATCTGTTGTAAGCACTCTTTGATTGAGGTGTATAAAAGTAAAATATGAATGCGATTTCCTCGTAACATCTGCGGAGATTACCTATAATGTGTATGCGTAGAAGAACTAATGAGCATCCCATCGTCTATTATTATGTCATTACCTTTGCAAAAAGATTAGTTATCTGGGTATCTTCTACTTACAAGCTTTTGTAAAACATACGATACGGTGCCGCTATAAATCTTTCCCCTGAGACGAATTTGGTACACACGCGCATCTCGTGAGGATTTCCTAATTCTCTTATTTATTGCTTGTTTAGCAAGATATAATCAGAACTTACTGTTTTTGTGCTTGTTATTCCAGATTTGCTTTTAAAATGTTTGTCAAATACAAATTTTGTTTCATTTTCCTAGTACTTTAATGAAATTGCGTAATAAATAGCGTCAACGAGAAGGAAATATGTTTAGCAAATTTCAATGCTATCGAGTTTGCTGGCCTTATCGGTGGTTTACTACAGGAAATTTCTTATCTATCCACATTCTGGATATAGTATAGGTTGAAAGAAGCAAAGTGTTTACCATTCTTGAAACGTTGTTTGGGATTTGATAAATCTTACCTGAAATGTTTTTAAATTTTTTTAATGGAATTAGTTTGAAATAAAATTAATTTAAATTCAAATTCTTGATGAATTTATGTAATATAACTAGTTAGTAAATAAACAAAACAGAACATGGAATAAAAGACTAACAAGGAAAAAGTTCTTCGCTAAAGGCTGTTTCAGAAATGTTCCTTGATTTCTTGTTTAGAATGTTTTATTTTCTATTGGACAGTTTTTCGAAAAATCTGAAACCAATTGCATGACGCTACCAAATAAATTCAGACTAGATCTGCAAGCAATATAAACTAGATGATGTTCCGCTTAATAGTCCATACTTAATTATTCGGAAAATATTAAAGCTATCAAGCTGAAATTTATTAATCCGGTTTGCATAACGGATATTATAACATTTTTTAGAGTAAACTGTCAAGCAGGAAACAACATCGACTTTTTTATTTATTACTTTCCGTCGCAGCTATTGATTCAACTCATTTTACGACTTGCCTCATCAACACGATACCTTTATTATGATTTAATTATATGAGGGTGGTCTGAAAAGTTTCCGACCTCAACGTGAAGATGGCAGCACTCGTAAATAAAAGCTACTGAATTTCGTTGTTCATCTGTTGACAGTTACTCACCAAAGTCTCAGCCATTTTGGACGCGCAGTTTTTATGTAACAGTCGTTTGAGTGAGTTGATGTGAGTTTTTTTGTGAAAATGGACAAAATCGAGTATCGAGCTGTCATTAAATATTTGTTTTTAAAAGGCAATCCGCCTTCGCAAATAAAAGATGAGTTGGATTCTGTGTATGGGGACTCTGCACCATCATTTACCACAGTGAAATTTTGGGCTGCTGAATTTAAACGTGGCCGTAAGAGCTTGGGAGACGATGAATGTTCGGGACGTCCAAAAACTGCAACTACCGACGAAAACATCGCCAAAGTTTACCAAATGATGCTAGACGACCGCCGAATTAAAGTGAGAGAGATAGCAGAGGTTATGAACATGTCAAAAGAACGTGTTTGTCACATATTAAATCAACATTTAGGCATGAGAAAGCTGTCCGCGCGTTGGGTGTCGCGTTTGCTCACGTTAGACCAAAAACGTGTTCGAATGAATATTTCCAACGCTCTTTTGGCGCAGTTTAGGCGAAATAAATCCGAGTTTTGGCGCCGATTAATTACTGTAGATGAAACTTGGATACACCATTATACGCCCGAAACAAAAATACAGTCCAAACAGTGGACTGCAAAGGGGGAACCGGCTCCAAAAAAAGCAAAAACTGTTTTTTCGGCTGGGAAAGTGATGGCGACTGTTTTTTGGGATAGTCATGGAGTTATTTTAATCGATTATCTTCAAAAAGGAAAAACCATTACAGGAGCATACTATGCATCATTACTTGACAAGCTGAAGGCAGAACTTGCGAAAAAACGGCCACATTTGCAGAAAAAGAAAATCCTGTTTCACCAAGACAACGCACCGTCTCACACCTCAGCGGTTGCCATGGCGAAAATCCACGAATTACGGTTTGAACTGCTTGACCATCCGCCTTACTCACCAGATCTAGCCCCAAGCGACTTCTTTTTGTTCCCTCATCTAAAAATTGCGCTCGGAGGACAAAGATTTTCGTCAAATGAAGAGGCAATCACCTTCGTGAACAATTATTTTGCAGAGAAAAATGCCCAGTACTATTTGGACGGATTACAGAGATGGGAGCATCGCTGGGAGAAGTGTGTAGAATTACAAGGAGACTAGGTTGAAAAATAAAAAAAAATTTTCAGAAAAAATGTCTTGTATCTTTGTTAGGTCGGAAACTTTTCAGACCACCCTCGTAGGAGCCAAAATTTATATACCAAGGTATTTTATTTTAAAGTTATATGCTATATATGGCAATGTTATCGAGGTCTTGTAATTTGACCATATATTATGTGTTTATTTTCTTTTTTAAACCGATTTGAATAGAAGTTCGGACTGACACTTTTTGAAACATTGTACTTCAACATTGACACTTTCAGACCAGCGGACTCTCATCAGTCTTTCGAATGGTGAGCAAATAACTTTCAAAAGTGAGCGTTTTATGTTTTGACTTAGTCTTTAATCTTTCACATCCTGTGCATTCCTCTATAAAATGGAAGGACGTTTTATCGTGTTTTTCTGTATTTTAGACTTAGAAACTATAACATTCACTTTCTTAAGGAACTTTTAAAAGAATTAACAGAAACATACTATTTTAATTTTGGTTTTTTATTCGTATTAATGGCCACATCCTCGAAATCTGGATTGCCTGCATTTTAAATCTCTATCACTCATGAACCTGCATGCATTCTGGGCTGCATACTCTTCAGTGCATACTTTGTAGACTTCCTTTTGATAATAGAAATTTGGTACGAAAACATCTAATATTATTATTTTTAAATTGAATTCCACGTTTATTAGTTCACAACCGTTCTCACTCTTCGGAGATTTTCACTACATCCCGATTGGACCGCAGGGGTAGAGCAGAATACACGGCCCAAGTTGACATCCTCTGGATCCTCCGGGCTGATATCCTCCGAAAGCTAGCACTACCAAATTTCGCAGTATCCAGAACGAGCTATAAAGACACCAAGATGGTGGAGCAAAAAAAAACCGACAAAACAGAATAACTTACTCTCAATCGTTGGGACTCGATACACAAAAAATAATTTTAAATTAGGGAGACACAAATTTAAGTGCAGCAGGGCACACCGCAACGTTTCTCTTCCACCTACTTCACCAGTCTGGAACCCTTCACGTACGAATCGAGAAAAATCTATCTCGTCCCTCGTAAGACTCATAATATAACCACGAAGGTAAAGGCTCCATGGAACGGTCAAGCTCACCGTTACAAAATTCTCTTCGTTGAAGGAGGACGTTGTTTTCTATAGAAGCAAATTAATTAAAAAAAAGAAAAATCTAATAATTTGAATACAATCATCTTAAATTATTTCAGTCATCTTGATTCCTTTGGAGTGATTGTACAGGCCTACTTTTCATCAATTTTATGGCAGCCAATGTATTTTCTGGTCAGAAGTTGTAGCAGTACGTTTCTGGTATCCTTGCTTTAGAAGTTTACGCAGTAGTGAATTGGTGAACACACAAGATCTCTGTTTATGTTAATTACATGCTGCCTAATTAAGTTAATTACTCTTACATGCATAGCAAAACTCTCTTGCAGGAGTTTGGTTTTTGCGTCCAAGGCACCAGAGGCTTCTCGGAAGCCCCCTCATTTTCCCTAGGAGGCTGAACTTCAACTTCCGGAACGGTGTAATTTGTTAGAAACCTAACAGAATTAAATAGTTATTTATTGTAGAATGTAAATAGTGAGGTTAGTTTTGTTTGCTTGTTTTTATGATTTTTGATTTTTTTGTTTGAAGAATCTTTATATGTCAATTTTCATTTGACGTAGGCGAAATTAAACTTTGCATTATTATTACGCTTACGATATTCAGCCTAGCGACTCTGATTCTCTACGTGAGCTCACGCGAATCCGGCCGCTTGCCGATAATTATCCTTTTTGGCCCACCGCATTTTAGAAGTGTAAGCTTTATAACAGCCCTATTAAAATTTGTAACTTATTGTAATTAAATATTGTTACTAATACATTTACTTCTCTAATTATTATTTTATTATACTTGCATGTTGGTTATTATATATTATCTTATCCCTTGTACCATTTAATGATGTCGGGTATTATATCTAAATTTGACAAATTATAATATTATTTCAATTTAATTGTGAACAAATCTGGCCCATTCCTTCTTATTTTTCGAGGTCCTTCTCGCTTCCTCCCATGTGGTTCCTTTCTTCTTCAGCAATTCACCTAGTGTTTTGTTCCACGTGATTCTCGGTCTTCCTCTTACTTTTTTTTTCTCGACTTGAGCTTCCCAGATTTGCTTTACTGGTCTTCTGCTGTTTATCCGTTGTAAGTGTCCCTACAGCTTAGTTGTCTCTTCTCGATGAATCTCAATATTGGGTCGATTTTCAGTTCTTCTCTTATTTTTGCATTTCATACTCTATCCATAATTGTCACTGCTTTAACTCTTCTAAGGTATCTTATTTTTATTGCCTGTATTCTGTTTTTTGCCTTTGATTCAAGGTCCATGTTTTGCACCCGTACGTTAAAATCGGTCTGAAAATCGTTTTGAATACTATTATTTTTGTTTTCTCTTTTACATATGAAAGTTTGCCTCATCGTGTAAAACATCTTCATTACCTTTATTTCTAACTCTTGGTTTCCGTTGAGATATTTAAATGCTGTTACTTGCTCAATATCTTCATTTTCTACTTTGATATTGACTTGGTGTTGCTCGTCTCTAAGTACCATTACTTTTGTTTTATTTTTATTCAAGATTATTTCGTATTCTTTCAGAACCTCGTTCCGTACTTGTAGGTTTTGGTTTAGTTCGTCTTCTGTTGCTGCGAATAGCATTATGTCGTCGGCAAAGGCTCCCCCTGAGAAGCCTATCCTTTGTAAATATTTGTATCCCAGATGTAATTTTTGGTTTTTGTGAGCATTTTTTATGATTTCGTCAATATAGATTATAAATAGTAGAGGACTTAGCCAATCCTTAGTTTGTTTTAAATGTTTCCGAAATTTTGCCCTGGCTTATGATGCGGTTGTTATTTCCTTCATAGATGTTTTTGATTATTCTTATTATCTTTCTGCTGATTCCTCTCTTTTCAAGTACTTTTCAAAGCTTCCTTCTGGGGATTTTATCGAAGGCTTTTTCCAAGTCAATGAATCGTACCAATACTTTCTTTCCTTCTATACATACATTTCTTCTCAATAATCTGCTTCACTGTAAAAATATGATCTTGAATACTTCTTCCGTTTATGAATCTGCTCTGTGACTCTGCGAGTGAGTTTTTTATTGTTTTCATCTTTTTTTAAAATAATTTGTTCATATATTTTCATTGCTACGCTGGTTAGCGTTACCCCTCTGTAATTACCAAATTCGTCTTTATCTATTTTTTTTAAATTGGTACTATTAGTGATGTTTTTCAATTTTTTGGGATTTGTTCTTCTATCATCCACCCTTTGTTTAGTAGTTTCTCTGTAGCTGTTTATAACAAAAGAATAGAATTATCTCCAAAACCATTCAAGATAAGTATAGCAGCCCTTATATCAGTGAATTTGTCTTGAGAATCCCTATCCAAATATATGGTCTTATACAGGGTGTTCCATTTAAAAGGATTCAAAATGGCGGCCGTACGAAAAAACAATTGAAGATTTGTTTTTAATTCCCTTCGCCAAACATGGCAAAAAATACCTACTTTAAGCTCTCCAGATTTCATTTGTCTACTTCTTACCGTCTTTACAGGGACAGCATGTTTCCATACTTTTTAGCGACCCTGTATATGTTTTTATTTTTCTATCTCGTTTTTCATTACCCTTGAACTCATGTATAAAGCAGGAATAGATTCAATAGTTGTTTTGGAATTTCAGCAAATAAACTTTTTATTTAATAGTTTTAATATACAGAGTGTCCCATGACGTACCTGCAATATTTTACCAATGTATATTTTAGATTATTTTAAATATTAATATAGTTGTGGAGGTTTTTGGCTTCAATTGAAAAAGATACAAAAAGCACAAATTACACGTACACGTCTAGCAAAACGTGGTGGAGCCCCATAGTGTTAAAACTACATACCTATGCAATGAAAAGAATAAAATTAATACTTATGTAAACCACAACATGTAGATGTTTTCTTTGTATTCTCGCCTTCGGAGTAAAAAGTGAAAGTTAAGGAGATTTACGGTTGTTGTAAAACCATTGTAGTGCAAGAATGAAAATTTGCCAGGCATGCCTATTTTCTTTGAACTAACGCAGGTGTAGTAGCACAATGAACAATAAATGCCATCATAAGCTACCCTCTGGACATTTTCAACTTTCCCTTCTTCAATCTGAAGTTGAGGAGATCAAAGAAATTGTGATATGTTTAACAGGCAAGGTTGTTGAAATGTATTAAAACAGTAAGAAGATAATAGCATAATTTATGTCACGAGCAATTAGACTCCAGTGTCGCAAGCAACATTTTAATCCCTTATTATTATTTAGTCGTTTGAATAGAAAACATTATGGAAGATACTACTAATTATCGCTTCTGTATTTAACTCAATTCCATAAAATCAACCAATTTTTATTTATGTAGCATAATGCGTATTGAAGTTTTTGGTTCTTCGGAATTTTACAGAAAAAAGTCACTAACAGTAAAATTTTAATATTTTTCCGTTTACAGATCAAAAAGTAAATGTTATAAACGTTTCCGTAGGTATTTATGGCATTGTAGAACCCAGAAAGACTATTATAAGCTTTTAAAGTGCGAGAAAGGTGTTTACCATGCTTTCGGCGAAATGGCGGTTCCTTTTAACATAAGCTATCGCCTTCTTTTATCTCGAGCAAGTAGTAAATAGTACTAAGCAAGTACAGCAACTTTATTCTACCCCCCATCATGTTTACTTCTTAATCCAAAACAGCGAGAATTATAAAAAGGTTTCTCGTCAAAACGTTTTCTTGGAGATT
>VTPC01003400.1:0-31393 GCA_011009095.1 Ignelater luminosus | reverse complement strand
TGAATACAGAGATAACGACTAACTAATCCAGAGATACAGCACTCTTCATAGTCATGCTTGAAAAATCGTGATTTTTTGAGCTTGCAAATTGAGAATAAAATTTGTTTTAGGTTAATAGTACTATAAACAGTCTCAATTAATAGAAGAGACCAAACCTATAGCTAATTATTCTATTTTCAAACTTGAGAAATTGTGAGCGAAATCTACTGATCTAGAGGTGATGGATCTTCCTTAGTCTTGTAAGTAAGACCATGAAAAGATTTGCTGAATAAAATAGTAAAGCTAGTGACTATGATTCTTCTTAAGCTTGTAAGAGCATAAGCAGATCACAAATAATGGAAATTGACTAAATTCAATGCATTCTTCTTATTTCTGAAGCTGAGTTCAGAAGATTTGACTCGATGGATTATGCCAAATTAATGGAAAATTGCAAATTTGCACAAACCAGTCCCACGGATTTCCTTTCATTAATAAATTTTAAAAAAGATAGCGGAAATCAAAGAATGAGCAAAATAATCTTTTTACAAATCGTGTTATCAATACCGCCATGTACAATTTCAAAGCAAAAAATTATCTTGCAAAAATGCGTACAAATGGGAATAAACCAAACTGATTAATAATACACTATAATACGTCGGGTTGTATTTCTGCAACATTTTTATTATATCTGTACGGTTAGAATATTATTTTTCTATAATTAGTAGTGTTTTTGCAACAAGCCTAGCAATTGCAGTAACATCTGTTGCCAACATAAGAAATCCATAAAAATGCAACAAATTAAACGATTAAATACATGCAGCAGAAAAAATAAACCATTGCCCATTAATAATACCGCGATGTGTAACGTATATAAAAATCAAATTCCATTCAAGAGTTGTAGTAATATTTCTGCAGCAGTTAAGTTACAGTTTATAACTTAAAGAACAAGAGATGACATGAAGTCGTTTGTGTTGACATTGCGTGCTGCAAACTGCGTCTGTGCAATCAAGATGGTCATTAATTGAACTGCATCACGATATAAAATGTTTATATAAGTATAATTAAATAATTTATTTAATACAGAGCTTTTTATAGCAATAATTAGTGTAATAGTTTTATATGCGTGTTGGCAGTTGCTTCCGCGCCATAGCCATAAAAGCCGCCCGTCTTTAAATATATCATATATACAGAACCGATAAAAACTTAATTCGTGTTTTATGGGCCCCACCCTACATTTAATGGATAGTTCTATGAGGAAGTCTCCTTACTTACTGGAGATTTATGACTATCTCACTCTTCGATGCGCATATTTCTTAAGGCAAAATCTATGTGATTTATATACTATAACAGCCAGATGAAAACTGAATAATAAAATATTGATATCTACTTTTTTTTAACAACTTTTTATGAAGGGATGAAGGATCTTATTTTACCGTATTTTAAACATAAATATTCTACGCTCCAAGTATTTTAACAGGTAGGTATGTATACTTCATTTGTTCTTTATAGGTCACAATTACATATTAAACTGTTTAAAACAAAAGCCTGGATAAACTTTATGAAAAGGTACTAGAATTTGATGTGTTTTATTTGTTAATCAACGATAAAACCATATTGCCACTTTTATAAAATATCTAAATGCATTTTATGAACTTTCTTGTAGAATCTTTACATGTAAAAACCAACTGCAATTTTAGGTTAGGCTTATTGTTTTGAAACGATTACGTATAACATACATGCACATTTGGCCAGTGTTTCATGAACCAAACAATTCACTACTGGTGAAGAAAAAGAATATGTTTATTGAAAGTCAAGGGTGCTGCTTTCAGAATTCAGATATCGTTGTAAGTTTTAACCATTCGCTTCTAAGTATTTATTTATAACAACAATAAAAACCAAAACAACGCAAAAGGGTTGTAGCCTGAAAAAAATGGTTGGAGAGGTTTTACAAGTTTTAGATGAAGCCCAGAATGAAAGTAACGAATTTAGTTACTAATTAGCAGAAACTTCTTAAAAATAGTTTCTCCAAGAATTAGGTGACGCAGAAGTACTGTGCTTTCAGGATGTATGTTTGTGTAAGCACAGAAAACCTTAGCTTCAGAAATTCTTAGACTTAAAAGGTCTTGTTTGAAAAAGGTTCTGTATTGCACGAATAAATTCTGCGTTGTTATTACGTGCCTTTTGGGATGACTGAAAGGTCAGGATCTTGACAGCATTACAAGCATCATGATCTACTATATCTACCGTTACCGATAAAAAGATTTGTCCAGAGCTACTAACATGAAATTTGCAGCACCACTATCGAGTTGAATGGTTAATCCACACTAGTAGCTGTAACTGATTGTAGGAAGTTAAATCTTACCGCCAGTCTTACAAAAAAACATCATGTAGCTACTACGACGCTATTACTTCTTCTTCTAATGCAAAAAAAACACAAAAGAGCTTCTTTCATCTCCAAACTTAAAGTATCATGTTTTAGATTAGATGGTCAGTTTACCAACACTCTTTAATCTTAGCGCTAGATCTATTTTTATAATGCTCGCGACTACCACCGGTAGTAAATAGTGCAGAAAATTGAATCATGCAAAACAAGCTAGAAAATTGAACATTGCTAATATTAAACATGTTGTAAACGTAACAGTATTATGTAGATAATCAGAAAATAGAAGTAATAATATATTCAGGTTAGTCACTCACTGGCTACTGGACTATCTGTTACCAGATGATGTCAGAAAGATAACTACAGAATACTGCTCTGAAATATCAATGCTGCTAAGTATGATTCCAACAGTTATATAAATATTCTGTAGGTTCTTCAGTTGGATAAAGTTTATTTATAACATGACATTAGCTTCTGTGAAAAAGAAAAACTGTACATCTGCCAATTTTGTCTAATCCCATTCAGTCTAATGTCATTTCGTCTAATACCAATTTGTCCAATGTCATTTTGTCTAACAAAATATTTTCATCAGTGCTGTGGTTAGTTGTTCTGAAACACTTGTTTTATTCAACAAGTTAGTTAACGTTAAGTTGCTTCCTTTTTTAAGTATTGCTTTCTAATGAAAAAAAAAATGTCTAAACTTTTCTTGTTACTATATACTACATCTTCCTGGCCCAGATAGAGTATACAATTTAAAAGAAATTAAACCTTTTTGGGCACTTCTATTTATTTATAGCATTTATTGCATAGAAGAAATGAAAAAATTACATAACTAATTTTGATTATCCTGACACGATGCGACGGCGCAATCCTAAATTTACCATCTCCTTCAGATGCAGCACAGTAGTCTTACTGACTTCATTAGTTACTTTCTCTCACTTTTTCTAAAAGTTTGTGACGTGTCTTCAAGAGTCTCCACTTCACGATTGCCCAACAGTTGTCTATTGAACTCAGTTCAGGGCAGTTACGAGTACTGAACTCCTTCGGGACAAAATCCAAGTTGTTTTCATTAATCTTTGATGCTGTAATGAACCGAGTCAAAATTCGGCCATAATGGAACAGATCCTTTGTGAGATTTCACAAACAATCTGATTTGTGCTTCTATACGATCCACTTTGTAAATATTTGGTTGATCGTGCTTTTCTTGATAAAAGTCAGTTTCATGGCCACACATACAGATTCCTGCTTCTATCAGGATTACTATCACACAAAGGATTCTTTGTGATGACAAATTCTAGGCCAGGCGTCTGTAAAAGGCCGGCCTTGATGTAGGTTTTGTTGTCGATCAAGATATAGTCAAAATTGCTGATCACGTCAACGTACAGTTTTCTCGTCCGGGTCTTCGTCCTCTGTTCTTGTCCAGCATTCTGTAACGGAACCAACTTGATTTGATTAAAATCCGGATTTTGTATGTACAGAGTGATCAATATAAATTGAAGCGTGCGGCACACATACAAATTCTGATTTGTCGCATATTAGGAATAATAAGAGTACTAATATTAGATGCAATGGGAATTGTATAAAATGGGAATTATTGAACATAGCTAATAACAACCACTGATAACTAAAAAGTCTTAAAAAAGACTATTTTTATCGATTACTAAGCAGAAATAACAAAAATAAACACTAAAGACCGGTGATAAAGAACGCAAAACAGCTGACGACAACGACAGTTCTCATTGAATAAAAATAGAGTCGCCAATGAAGGAATATAATTAAGTAGCCAGCTTCAGACGTGTCAGTTCCTTTTGATCACGGTGTATTTATGCATTGCTTTGTAATGGCAGAATAATGAGGTCATGATTTACACTTTGGTTACATCATCTACTGCTTTGGAAATTCTATTTCGACTGATAAACAACTGACAATCTTTTCGTGTACAAACTTTATTTAAGCGGGCCCCTCTTATTAACGAGCCTTAGGCCCCGGCCCACCAAGGTTCTAGTGACGTTAGACTAATTGGTAGTAGAGAAAATGAGATTTTAGATAAAGTGAGAATTGAATGATTGGGATTATACTAGGTATTGCAAAAATCAAAACGTACTATTGTACGCTTTGTTGCCTAAATAGTAACAAACAAGACCCTAAAAAAATTTCAGGTGCCTAAGAAGCACGTCAAAGTCACAGAAAGGAATGGTATAATAGTTTTACATCTGCAAAAGGTAAAAATGTAATTGGTCAATATCTCTTACCTTAGAAAGAAAAATTTGAAATTTGAAGAAAATAAAAATAGAGAAGCCAGTAAGACAACTTTCAGGACTAGCCAGGTATAGAAAAATCTAGATAGACCATAGCAATTCTACGTCCATCGAAGGAATAATAATAAAGGACTTAGAGCCAATTGCACCAACGACTTGATTGCTATCAAAATTGATTATAGATCAAAAAATTATTCATGGTTTTTATGATAATCGTTGATTTAACCGATCCTAAGTAAGTAAAAATATTAAAAGGGACAATCTACACGAAATGTTTTTTGTTCCAGAACTTACCAAAGGTTTTCATTCTAAAGTTGTCTGGGTTCCAATATTTAAAATTTACAATGTTTTTGTTATGGTGCGTTTTGCCATGCAGCACCTTGTATGTAAAAAATAAAAAATAATGTCTCAAATGTAGAAACATTTTACGAGGCGGAAAAAAGAGAAGAAACTAATATGCAACAAAAAAAGAGGTATAGCCGATGGTTTTAAACAGTTGCAAAGATTTTCAATTTTTAAAGATATTTAGAAACAATTTGTAAGTCTTTATTGAAGATCAAAACCATTAGTAGATTTGGAAGAGTTTATACAAAACAATATAGCTTGCTGCCAGAGCCAACATCTACGCTGGTTGTAACCACATAGTAACTACACTTGATGTACTACTGTTAGTAACTGAAAACACCCTAAAATCGCTCTTTCATAAATCGGTTACTAATTATGGATTGTCTGTAAAGTTTTTGGCTTTACTTTTAGATATAATCTGTACACAAAATATAGCTTTTCAATAAGGTATTTTTCTATCAAACAGTTACGTATACTTCGTGTCGTGCCACTCTACACCAGAGTGACTTCCACATCCGTAACATATAAAAACATCTCCGTTAAATTGTAAGTAAATTGCCGAAGTGCAAATCAAATCAAAAGTTTTCTTACAGTTAGAAGTTCAGATAACAGGTAAAACTATTAGAATGTTAAGTATAAAATACAGCTAAGCATTCAATACAACAATAAGACAATAATAGTAAAAATGATAAGTAACGAAAATTGCTGTTCCTACTATTTATTTTTCCTAATAACTGCCTTTCTTATAGAAAGCTAGTCTGTCTTAAACGAATAAGTTACAACCATAAACTACAAGCTATAGTTGGTTAGAAAAATCTTTCAAGCGCGATAAGCATCCGAACTACTTGTTAATTTGAATATAAATTATCCTAACTCATAACTTATACAAAAGACATCGCGCAATAACTAATAACTATTCCTTACATTTAAATAGGAATATCTGTAATTGCCTATCTCTAAATTGAGTACAAAACATTTCTGGTGATACTTTATGGGCTTTCCGGTAAGGTAAATGTCGAAAAAAATATTTTATGCTAAGTAAGACAGCTTTGCACTTCTTACATTTACGGGATTACGACTTGTTCACATAAATTCAGCTTTAAATGGATAGTTGCATATATGATTTATATTTTAACAAATGCCATTTTACTGGTGCTAATAATTAAACAAACACCAGTAAATAACAACTTTAATAGGATTGCTGTGTTAGTAATAACCTTACTTGTCCACATTCTAACTACAGGTAAAACAAGTGAAGGTAGATCACATTTGTTTTCTGCACATCTTTCGTCAATGATTTTGATGAGATTAACATAGTAAACATGAACATAACTTTTACAGCTTCCTTATGAACACCAGAGATAAATTAATTGACGTAGATTTCTCTGCAAACAAAGTAATAAAGCAAGAATGAGACTTTTATGAGTATATAAACACGCTGTGTGTGAAACGAGGGCAAGACTGTAATCTTTAAGATAATTGTCTGTTATTACCACAAAAAGTGATAGTTTATTAGTTTAATGGCGGTTTGTTTTACAAATAAATTTAATTGTCCTTTTGTTATTTATTAAATAATATTTACATCAATTAACGTCCGTTAAAAATTTATGACGAATTGTAGGAGATAAATATAAACAAACAAACGTTGACACTACTGCCTCGTAAACGTACATACTTGGTTCATTCTTCTTTATCTCTACTTGCCTCTAAAAAAGTTCTTATTGTGACAAAATGTTTATTTAAATAATTTTTAGCACAATGTAAGATAGTAAACAAATTTTCTTACAATTATCATAAAGATTTTCCATCTCCTAACCGTATTATTATTCCAGGAAAGTACAATAAATGTAGAATAGCAGAATTGCGTAAGACGTTATGAGTAAGGGTATTTTCCCACGAGTGGTCCCATGTTGACTTGAAGCATTTTATTAAGCAATTACAGCTCGCATATCTCCTACAAACAACACCTCTCACGGAATTCGGTAGCTGACGGCAGATAACGTTAATACCTGGCATTCGCTTTGTTTACCCTCTGTCTTTATAGTCCCTATAAACCATCAGCTAAACACACTAAATGTTTAATTCTAACGTGTAACTTATAAAATCCTAACAAAACAGTTGTATAGAGGTTAATATAGTTTTATGGTATTTATGGGCTAGAGATTTTCGTTATTTTACGTTTTTTCTAACATTGGATAAACATGACATTGACCCTTAATCCGCTTTTATAAATCCCTGAAATAAAAACGTAATAAAACTACAAGAAATAATAAATTAAAGTTGAGCAAAACTGTTTTTCCAGATTTTAATTTGTGCTTACTGTTTACTCTCAAATACTTTCAATCTACAGGACGAAATACTAAGGCAGTTGCGCATATTCAGTTATTAATATCCTTTAAGCGAACTAATTAGCTTCGAATTAAAGAGTATATCTTTCAACTCTTTTCTAAACCATAAGGTTAACTGTAGATCAATAGCAGTATAAAGATGCTTTTATTAAAATCAGCAATTCAAGTCAAATTCGAAGATTGACTAAAGCATGTGCAATAGGCGATAAGTACGGCATTCGAAAGTTGGTACGGTACTAAAATTTCAGATACCGATTTTCCTATAGAACCTTACTATGTGTACTACTTCAGATACTGCATCTCAATGCTTGATAAATTGGAAACGTAGTCAAACGTTCGACGTAGTTAACTGTTAAGTCTCGTACAACAAACAACACGAACAGCAAAATAGCGAGGAAGTTAATAAAATAATTGCAAAACTAACCCTTGAAGCATTACTACATTCCGCGTCAAGTCATCCGACTTGGGATAATCGCCGTGCCTTCATGCCACAGAATTTGTTCATATTTCTGTCCTGGGTAGATATACAGGGTGTCTCTAAATTTTATGAAACAATTGTACGGACGTTATTCTACGGGAAAATTAAGAAGAAAATCTAGATAAACTCTACAAACGCTCTCCTGTCAAGCTCGTGAATACTTAGTATAACTCTCTTACAAGATATGCTGGAAAAATGATGAAATGTTGCTTATATGAAAAAAACTGATGACGTCAGAGTCCAAAACAGCGTTTTGTATTTCTGTTTGAAAACGGCAAAAAATACTCTTGACTTTGCTCATTCATGTTCAAAATTTCAACAATGTGGCAAACGAAGTTTGGAAGTTACAAATAATTCACTTTCAGAAGAAAAATTTAACAGAAAGTGGATTTTAAGGGCCATTTAAGAGGGATTATAATATTTTGTTCTGTATGTTTTTGGAACTGATAGTACAATACGGAAATTAGCTTCAGTTTGCCACCAAAGTCATTAAAATGCGTCTATAAACAAAGAAGTTATGGTAATCTAAAAAAAAAGATGGCACGAAACTAGGCAACATTCGTAATGAAAATTATGAGATCTTTGTGTTAAAAAATCTAAAAAAGTGAATTTATTCTTAACTTATATGCATTCACACAGGGCAAGAATATGAACAGATTCTGAGAGATCAGGGCAAATGGTATCAGGTGATTTAGCCCCAGGTAATTTCTAACAAGAAGGATCTAATCTAATTAAGTGTGCAAACTGCAATGGACAGATTAACTAAACCTGTGAGAGCCTGTATATACTCTTAGAGATTATTTCGTGTATCACTAAATGTGACTGTTGAACAAAAAAATTAGAAAGTTATGATCAACTCTTAGAAACTTCTCCATTGGAACTAAAAGTTCTTTTGCATGAGTGTTGGCCATACATTGTTTTTGTTAGGTTGTATATAATAGGTATTCAATTTTTATTTTGTTGTACAGCTCGGATAATCTCAAAACTAATCACTGTCACTGCACACAATAGAACCTCGTTGCCAAATCTATTGCCTATTTGAGTTAGGATGTCTTCTTTCAAATATATTATTTTTTTATTATTTTATTAATAATTATTATTATTTACGTATTATTAATAAACTCTCAGTTAAAGTTAACTAACTATGAAAAAACCGTGCCTATAACTTACTAAATTGAAGATATAAAAATTACAACACTACGTCTGTAGGTGTCCTATCATCCAATCTAACCTAAAATCATTTAAAAAGGCTGAATATACGTGTAAGACCAGTTTAAACTAAAAAGTTTTAGGCGAATCACATGGCTAACTCTCAGGTAACAAAACTGTGAACGCATAATACAGACGGAAAGAGCAATATCTGCAATTTACAAACGCAAAAAACTCATAAGAAATTGTTGGTCATTTTTCTGCCATTGCTTCCAATTTGTTCTTTGTTTGTGTTTGAAGAAGAATATTAAACATTGAAACATTGAGATGTTAACGAATCTTCTACTACACTTAAATTTGTAAAGTTAGTAGACGCCTTATCAGCAGCTAACTATGTACGAAATACCATTTGGGTTCCATATTCAAAAATTAAAGAAACAAAAAACTTCCAAATCAACTTTAACAGCCTTTATCTCAAAATCTAGTACGGTGATGGGAAGAGATTATCTACCCCATCATCACAAATGTAATTCAATAGCATAATGGGAATTATGGTTGTCTATTTTATTTAAGTTCATAATTGTCTTTGATAGTAAGGATGATGATTTGGAATGGGATAGGAAAACGTTGTATTGATTACATTCTATGTACCTCTCAGAAATCTATAAAATAATCTTGAGATATTTACCAAATTATTTGATTACTAGACACTTCTTCACTATTACTGTTTTGAGCCATTTGTTCTGTTTTCACTTCTAACATAAGATAGATCGGTAGATCAACTATAAGAAAGCAATAGAAGGACCTAAAGATGTATCTCGTCGAATCATTGATTCTAAGCTATTTGAGATAATCTCTGTACCCAAACAGCAATCATGTCTTAAGTTACTGAAGATAATTCATCCAACTCGTTATGATCGTTTAAAATCCCGATGAGTTACTTACTTGCTTATTTGTTGTTCTAATCTGAATAGACCTTACCTTTTGGTAAAGATTTCCAAGCCATTCTAAATAATCGTACACCGTAATAGTTATATTCTAATGATTAGCTGCGCTATTATCTTCATTTTCTTACCTTACATCAGTGTCTTGAAACTCTTTCAAATAAAGATTTATTATAAGCCACTGGCTTGCTTGTCTGTTATATTGCTTTTGGCAGAAACAAATAACTATATGTACTACTTGTTTATTTTTGATTCAGTTCTTTTGCCTATAACCATATAAACTTGTTTGATTTCCATCAAGTTTGTTGGGTTATGAAAGTACATTTTACTGCTTCTTTGAAACATTAGCCAACATGTGCCAAGAAAAACCGCAAATTGCCTCCACTCGCATGGACTAGATTAAGAAGGTAGATCTTTGCAAAGTTTTTTACGCTTTCGATGGTTGATTCTGGTAATAACTATGGTGTAGGTATTGTTTTTCTTGCGGTTGTAGTATTAAAACTTTCTGCTTTACTGTTTTTGAACTTATTCTTTTGATAAAGAACCAGATTTTATACCTTTTCAAGTTCAAATTGGAACGAATCAATTTCAAATTGAATTAAGCAACAACAGTTGAGAGCAATCAACTTCAGATTAAACTAGCCAGCTCCAAATTAAACTAGTCAGCTTCAAATTGAGACTACTATAAATGCAATGTCAAGTTGATTAGTCTCAATTTCAAGTTGATTGATCTCATTTTCAAGTTGATTGATCTCGACGCGAACTTGAAAGTGATTGTTTTCAATTTTAAATTGATTCATCCCAATTTGAGCTAGAAAAGGTATAGTTAATGAGCCTCCTATAATTTGGATTTTCTCTCTAGTTCTGCATTAAGACTGTGATATCTTACATATGTCACAAATAAAAAAGTAAGCAACATCAATCCTTGACTGCAAAAAACTGTGGAAATTATTCTGGAGGCGGCAATGAACATTGCATTTCTTAAACTTGCAAGAAAATTTGTAAATCTTGCACTCATCAACAACATTTAAAAATAAGGCATTGTTTTGAAAAAGTATAGGTAGGTACAACTCTTCCCTTAGCTACTGTTGTTTCTAACGAAAAATAAAGGTAGTATTCGAGACTTTGTTTTTTTATTTCTACTAAGGGTAAGAAACAAGGGAACAGTTTATTTGTATAATTTCATTTACTCCAGCGAGATTATACCCGAATATCAAGTATCGTGTTATTATTTTTAAGAGAATCTTCAGCTCGTTTACAATCAGTTATAAAATTATAAACGTCATTCGTTAAGTAAATATATTAATATTAAAAATGATTGTGGGTATCAAGATATAAAGAAACTTTGCAGATGTTTACAGGTCATTTTTTATTTTTGATAATAATAAATTAAAAAAATAGAGATTGTAAAGTTAGATTACTACACTATACAGGCAATCAATAACATGAGTATATCAAGAATGAAATAGAACTTGATGGATCAATGTAACGTATATTGTTAGTTGTTCAATTGTTTCATGACTGAAATAAAAACGTAGATAAAATATTCGTCGGTAAACAAATTGTTCTTCAATCGGTAGAATGCAAATCTTATATATAGTATAATTATGCATGGTCGGGAGCGGGTACGAATAAGTGACGGTTTCGAAACAAGCGCGGGTAGGATTATAAATGTGCACATTGTAGCCGGCAGTGACGGTGAGGCGGCGACGTCAAGAGTTCTCGTCAGCATTGTATGTAAATCCTTCGCTATCTGCTCTCCATAAGAGGACTTACATGGCCTTTGAATATGTATTACATTTACCGATCTGCCGCAGAGGATAACATCTGCTTAACGGTAAAAATAGCAGACACGCGTTCCGAATAGACAACTGCTGAAAAAAAGTACATTTGGATCACGATAGAAACATATAATATAGATACAAGTGGGCGATGAAACGACTTGTGACACTAGGTAAAAGAACTATATAGTTACTCATTAGAAGATCATTTATTATCTTTGAGTGATTATGAATATGATATACAAATTGAATAAAAAATGACCACCAACCGTTACTGTCGTATTGTACTAACTAGGTTGAAACTAAATAAATCTTGACAAAGGTAATTAATTTTCTTGTCATTAATTTCTTCATTTAAATGAACCTATTGGGGGGCAGTTCTTAAGTTGAAAGTTGTTTTTCTTTCAACATACTTTTTGCGACATAGATGTTCTAATTAACATTATTGCAAGAAGAATAATTATTCATATCGTAACAAAAAATTAGATCTCTCTTAGATGAGTTTATCAATATTGCTTATTTCTTAAATTAATGTTTCAAGTTTTACTCCAGAGCTTTTTAATTTTAATTCATATTTTGCTGTAACCAATTAGGTACATTTTTTGCCCGTGATCTGTTATTCTGGAAAAATATTATTTCATTCTTTCAATGATAAGCTTTCAAGAATCTTGAATGTAGAATTAAGTTATATTCTCTTAGGAAATTACAAGTGTATGTTTGTATGTCTATCGATTTCTAAGGTGTTATTATAGTGGATCTACTACTCTTTATCCACCATCAATTAGTAGCAAAAATAGTGTCTACAGGTTGTTTATCTGACACATCTTAATTTTTATTGGATTTGACACTAAGAGAAATGAAGTATTCTGATGTAACTTGACTATTGCCAGCCTTATTTGATAATTCTGTCTGTAGTCTAGACTGTAACTGCCAATTTAATTAGATCTAGATATAAATTGTTTTTGGGGTTCTGAAAATCAAATCATTATGTATGTAAGGCAACAAGTAGAAATTGACATAAAAATCAAATTAAAAATACCAGTAGTTAATGATACCTTATGTAATTACTAATTTTTAGTTTTGATACCAATACTATGAGAAAAAATTAAAAACAGTTAATACCTTATTTAAAGAATGTCGGATAACGGAGATTACTTACGGCTACAGTTTCTAGGACATACTAAAAAGATCCAGCATTGACACTACCAAAAAAACGCAAATACTAAAGTCTCAATGTCATTAATTCATCTTAATACCTTAGGCAAACCTTGTTGAAATTACGGTTAGCAATCTACATTAATTTGACGTATAGTTAGACATAGTAGATTCTGTTAAGGTTTGGGCATTTTTAAACTATTGACCAAGAAATAAATGTATTGAGCAGAATGCCTTTGGCATATTTTTCTAGTGAAGCCAACAAAACATTATTCATTCGAATTTCTTATTTCGTAGATATGTACTGGTTTGCGGACTTCGAACTTTCCGTAAAGCGCTAAGTCAGGTAGTTTCTTCGTTCTAGCTATTGACTTCATGGTATTGTAAAAACTACTGGTAAAGTTAGGTTTGATCATATCTTCAACATCATTTATTTATAAAACTAATTGCTGCTTACCTTCGAGGTGCAATAAAGAAATAATAGTCCAATTTAACAAATGAAAGTTGACTTTGTTTCTTGTTTGATTAGATGTCATAGAAAACTTTTAATATTAGCCTCTTAATCTAAAAACGGTCTTACGAAGGTTTGTTAAATTCTGTTTTGCTTTTCTAATAGTTCCCATATAATTGAATCTAAAACTCTGAAAGGAATCCCCTGTATACAAAATGTGTACCTGTCTCATATTACAGAGAACGCACTTCTTAACTCTAACATGAAACCTGGCAAAAAGGATCAAAGCAGCAGAAATGAGACCTAAGAGTTTTATCAGAAAACTAGAATACAATAATATGGAAAAAAAATAAAAATAGATTTGCAAAAACGAAGTACAAATACTTAAAACGCTTTGTCAATAAAAACTATAAATAAGAAAAGACGTTAGAAGTCCTAAAAAAGGTTGGACAGTCAGTTTTAAACTCTTGGTATTGTAACAGTCAAAATTGTCCAAATCAAACATTTATATACATAATACTTAAAAAAGAAGAAAAAGAAGAAAAATAGTTTATTGGTTAATGCCGGTTTCCATAACCATGATCTTACGAAATTTGACACACGAGTGCGATTCATGTCCGCATCACACTTTTGAGAGGGGAAAAGTTTTTCAACCAGCTTATGCAAAGTTCAACTATGAGGCAACAAAAGAAATCTGAGATATCAACAACCTAAATAGAGATATTAACTATACTGTCAGTAGTATACTGCAAGACAGAAATGAAAAGGAAGAAAACATATTTTGCTAAAAGTGTATTTTTCTTACCGTATTTGAGTAAAGAAGCCGAATTAGACTGCATAACGAGTTTGCATAATATTCTACAGCTGGAAAGCCAAAACTAAATTGTTTGATTAAATTTCTGCTTTAAAGTTAGTTTTGCTTAATAAAGCCTTTATAAAAATTATGTCGGTCCCAAGGGCCAAGTCTGCCCAATCCTGGTATAAGCTGTAACTGATTACCCAAAATTTTATTCTAAATAGTTGCTAGTATCTTTTAGTCCATTATTATTTACTACTCATAAGCTATGAGCTTCTAAAAGTAAGTTTTTCTTTCTTTTTTAAAACAATGATAAAATATTTAATGTTGACTTATTGGACAACAGTAATTAGCATATTGCAGGTAACTGCTGCAAACGAAAGTTAGAAGTTTACGTCACTTAGAATAGCTCCTTTCTCTTTCATTTAACATGAAATAAAAAAACTTACCATCATTATAAACATGTCAGTTTTGGCATTTTTAGGACGTACGTACATTCAAACTATCATGTCGACCTGTCGATTTTTTTGATAATTTATTAAAATGCAGAAATTAAATGGTACATTTTATTTGTAACATCTAGATCTATCTCCATTTGATATCAAATAAAAAAAATATCGGTGGACATTGATATGTACAGGTGTATATTAGATTTATGAAGTATCTTAATAGAACAACACCACTTTCCATATTTCTTTGATGGAGATAAGCATCAATTCTAGTAAATGTTACACCTGTATTTATATTTACCTAATCTCCATATCAAAAATGACTGCGACTGACATGTAAACTAGATAACGAATTATAGAAATGAAAAGAATTAAGAACTGTTCAAAAAAGATTTATTACAACACGGCTATTCTTATTCGGGACAAAAACAAAAGCCGATTGTCATTAACAATAATGTCCAATCTTATACGTTCTAATGTTTACGTATGCAGCCATTTGTAATAAAATAGTTACCTTGGCAGTAGTTTATAAAAAATGTTTTAATTATGACTTTGTTAACTGTTTTAGTATGTCAGTAGTGGTTTTACTAGTTTGCTGCTTGTGAATGAGTTTATAGGGCAAATTAAAAGTACGTTTATCTTGTTGTCAGATATGACAAAAGTGACAATGATGCACGGTCAAGATGGCATTGATAACCACGGTACGATAATTCGGAAGGTTTTCGTTGTTGCAGGATGGCCAGGCTAATGCGTATGCTAATTAATGCGCAGATTAATTGATGGTTGTGTTTATTTTGTAAATGCTAATTCAGAACTCTAACTCAGCCGGCGAAATGTAGTCTATGTAAATAGCTTTAATGAATACATTTATCCAAGCATTCCGTATATCAATCCTTTCTTCGTTTACAACTGTTTTGAATAATTCGCCTCTTCGCGATCCACGCCATGCAGTTAACGCTAAATGTATTGTCGGACCCTTCCACGAACGATCAATTTGAATAATGGAACCCTGTATCCCTTGCCTAAAAGCCTAATCGTATCGAATCTTTCACATTGCCAAAAATAAAACAATTTTAAGGGTTCAGGATTCAATATTGTTATGCAGCTCGTAATATTATAATTCTTATCAAACATTGCCTTGTTTTTCTATTTTGAGCTTTAAAATATTAGTAAATATACCTTATACGCAATTGTATTTAAAATTAATACTTTTGTAAATTTAAACTAAAAATAGAAAAGATAAAAATATTTATAAGCGAGATAATGTGTGAATGAATTGCAGAATTAGTGCTTTTGGAGACAAATTCTTACGGCAAATGTTTTGAATGATTAGTTCTTTAACACAATCTTAAAGCTGCAGACCTTTTAGAAAGTCAAACACTGACAGCATTGTAAGTATGTATTATATCTTATGTGTTATGTATTAACATGGTCGTAATATATTACGGAAGATAAGAATATCTTTTTCCACTTCATTTCTAAAAGACAAATTTGTGAATAAATACTAGGTATTTTGTGAGAATCGAAGCATTGTTGCTAAGTTTATAAGGGGGATTACTGTTGGTCCTGGATACATCGAAACGATCTACATAAAATCTGCTTCAAATATCTTCAGACGGAATCCTTATGTTCGCTTGCAATACTGTACAGGTATATAAAGTAAACAAATGCAAATAAAGACTGATAAGACCAAAGCATAAAATCTGTTTTCTCGCTCTGAACTGATTTCTTATTGGTTTGGTAGTTATCTAACCAAACCATGTACGACCAATTTCTCCCGGCTGCTAAGAATGATATTTTATCCACTATTTACTATTCCCCCTTTGGAAGAGAAACAGAAGGGGAAATTATCGATGCTTTTATCATCTTCATTTTACTTTTGAAAATCTAATAGAATTGTAATAATAGCTCTTCAGTTCAAATAATATTCACAGGTGCTTGAAGAAGACTCATCTTCAATTTTATTGATTTCCAATTCTGACAAAAACGAAGAATCTGTTTGTATGTTTCCTAACTTTTTAAAGAAAAAACTTAGGTTTGATTCCAGAGTTAAGTTTAGATAAGCAAAGTCATATCTTTAAATGTCTAGATTGTTGGACCTGTATAGACCTCTTATGTGCTCAAACAATTCTTCAGACTTTTCGAATTGGCCTTATGTCATATGTTAAGTTATTTAAAGAGATGAAGGGTGCAGATCTTTGAAGAACGCAAGTCGCACTAAATTCCGAGCCTGGCTCGGGAAGATTCGGTATAATTTTCTGTACTTTAATTGATTCATTCCATTTATACATGTGTCTTTGGCACTAATCAAAACAGATTTAGAGTTGTTTAAGTAGTCTCGCTATATGTTTTGAGACTCATGTTTTGACGAACTTTGAGCTATATGTATATGGAGGAGAAAATCTTACCGCATAATTATTTATTACAAAGTATATTGAACACAAAAGTAACAATTTATTCAAAGTGTCCTCCCTTGTATGCGATACATTTCATCAAACGCACTTGAAAGTCATCAATGGCAGCACGTATCACATTCAAAATTTCCTCCGCCGCTCCAATGATGAAGTTCTTAGCTCATCTAAATTCCAGTTCTGACCACAATTTGGAGTCTAGGTGGTTGAGATCAGGGCTAGAAGTAGGCCATTTTTCGTATGTGATAAAGCTTGGCATATTTGCACAGAGCCATTCTTGAGTTTTTTCCTTGTGGAAAGGAGTTGAATCTTGTTGAAAAAATCCAATGTCAATTTTCAAGACTCTCTGTGATAGAGGTTTAAACACGCTTTTCAAGGATCTCCTGGATGTAATAATTGGCGTTTAATTCTTGTCTTCATATTGCAAAAGTGAATTTCCGCCCCCTTCTCCCTGTAAAAAATGCTCCACCAGACCATGACCTTTGATGGGCTTTGAGTTTTCATGACGTTTTTTGCATTTTCTGGGACGTCTTTGTACAATTTAGCGTAAACTTTATCATTTTGGCGGTTAAATGCCTTTCCTACAGTGAACTCTTTTTCATCAGTATAGAAAAATTTTTGAGAGTCGCGTCGTGTAAGCAACTTCTTGTACTTTTTAAATCTAACTTCATTTTAGCAAATGGACACACCTGTGGCTGTAAGCATTGAGTTTGAGGTCTTCATCAAGTATACGGGAAATAGATCTGGAAAATATGTTTGTTTGTAAAGCATCGACTTAATCCTGCGGCAGGTATTGCATCTGATGCGTTCACGCACTTGCTTAATGGTCTCTGGAGCATGTACTGAGCGAGGCCTGTCATTCTCTTTTCGGTTATCGATGGAAGAAGTCTCCCTGAGTTTTTCCAAGTTATAAAAGATGAAGTTCTTACTTGCCCTGATTTTTAAACAAACTGAATATTTTAGACCAGACTTCCATAGTGCCTTCACTGTATAACGCAGCTGTTCCTTTGAGCTCATCTTGAAAACTGGATACTTGCTTACAAACTGCCAATTGTTCTTTCTCATAACAATTGTCAACAAATCAGTAACAGATAAACTTGCTCGAGAAACCGACCAAAATCTACATTTCTCACCGTTTGAAAACGGTCTCAAAACATGACGAGACTACGTGCATACATTCAGAAGGATCTATAACATTTTGAAAGATATCGGGTTTTATCTTACAATGATGATTTGATGAAAATCAACATGAAAGTAACAGCGATGCAAACAAAAGTAGTATTTTTGACAATAGCAGTAACAATAGTGAATAAAAATAAAATAAAAAGTTCATATTGAACCTTGTTTTTAAAAATCGAAACAATTATAAACTGAGTAGGAAAAACCTGATTTCAACTAAAAAATATTTTACTCCAATGTTTTGCAAATATAGAAATGGCATATTCCTGGATTCTAAAAAACACCTGCCAGTATTAATTAATTATAATTTATTTTAAATGTATCTGCAAAAAGACATTTTATACCAAATAAGTCATTTAAGTTCCCTTACATTACTCTATCAGATATTTTACAATCTAGATGATTAATTTTATACACTTTGAGCAGAATTAATTCCTTGAGCAAAATCTATAGAAACTATTTGAAGATCCTTTGATATGATTTGCATTATGGCGTTGTGAGTGGTTACGTGTTACGTGTGTAAAAACGCTGACTGTTTGTTTCTTTGGAATTCAGCGGAGCTCCGATAGGAAACGATTGGCGCAGATGCAGAGGCTTTTCCGGATAAGCCGTTATTTTGGACTTGCAGCCCCATTCAAAAGAAGTTGGTAAATTATTCTGTTAGTAAGAAATGACCTGCTCCTTGTAAAGAGTTGTGATTACGTTCCTCTAACCTCAATCTATGTTAAACCTTGAACTATTGGTAAACATATCTGTAAAACAATCCTGATCTTAATCCCAGCAGTTTGTAACACCAGAAAGTCCTTACTAGTTTCTGAAACCTTTAAAAAGGATGTGTAAATAGTTACTTTGGAAATTACATCTCCCTTGAGTCTAGAATGCTACCGCTCACTGGTAGTTTTAGGCCAGAGAAACTGGATAACGCTACTTTGGGTTCCAAAATACTGTGGCAGTACAAAATGCAAGGTCTACACTCTGGCTAGAAGGGGAGCCATTAGGTTGTAAATAAGCAAAAATGTTAATTAAGAGGGCCTCTTATATAAACAAAAACTTCCTACTTGTAGGGAGTAAATTTAGGGATTGTCAGTATCTGATAATTTGAATAAACTGCTTAATGTTGTCTGAAGAAGACTATGACTACATTCCAACGATGTTGAAGTTGTTGGTACCTCGGTTTTGAACTTGTTTAACCAGAGAACATACAAATGACTTAGATGGAAGCAAGATCTAGTTCAGAATAGCTACTAATTTTTCTAGAGTAACTAGTTATGTCACGGCATGCACAATCGCTTCTGAGTGTTACATTCCAGGCTGCATAACATACCATGCGATATTAAGACAAACTTTGTATCTAGTATTGAGTTTAAAAACGCTTGTTGTTTGAATTGGTCATTGATTACATCATCTTTGCCCAAGACTGGCAGTTAGATAGTTTGATTTTCATTAGAGTAAATCGTGATAGTATATGATTATTGCAAATTTTCAAAATTAATAGTTTTTTTGTAATTGTCTTAGCTGCCTAAAAATCAAGCACGTACGAATTGTGAGTTGCCAATGGATGACATTTATTTTAATAATAAAATCGATTTTCTACTGCAAAAAATCTTCAAAATCAAATGAACTCAATTTTAAGAAGTAAACTCGGAATATTAGGAAAATGAAACACGATGTCAGAGAAGATATCTGCAAATCGTTTGTCGGGGAAAAATGGGGAAAGACAGATGTTAATGTTAACTAATAAATTCTAATTTCAAGATGTTTCTTGAATGAGGGTATATACTATAGGAAATCTACTCCTGTCGTTCTCTCGTTCTTCCTCACCTGTGTTACTTCCAACATCTTTAGAAGTATCCCAGATTTTAGTCCGACTACGACTGGAAAATAATGGGAATACTCAACACTATAATTTAGATAAACAATCAATAAAAGAAGACAGATGGCAACAGTTAACAATAAAATGCAAAATTTTTAAAAACCCAACAATGTATCTAAGAGAACTTGGTGGTTTGTTATTGCTTTTTGAGAAAGAAATGATAGTAAAAATCAGGTACTCAATAATAAATACGTTCTGACTGGAAATACAAAACAGACCGCATCAGATAAAACTGAGCCACCGTCCCTCTTACAAAAATTAGGAGAACATGAAAGGGTAGAGTGTGCTGAGATTATGCAGTTGATGTAGAGAAGATGAATCTAAATAATTGTTATAGACAGTTTTAGCAGTGTAATTAGCAGTTAATTATGAGCAATTTAACAGCCATGAAAACATGAAAACTGTGTGAATAGAAGTCATCTGTATTGAAAGGTAAGCTAAGGTAGGTAGGTGAGACTAGATAAGTATAAGCTAGAATATTTCTAGTAAATTTATTTTTTAGATAAATCTCAAGTGGATATAAATAGTTATTGTCATTCTTTATCTCAATTAATTTTATTTAAATTTCTAGAAGTGTACATGTTTTAAGTTGTTTAAATTTTAGAAAGGATACTGCCTTACATGTTTCCTCGGTTTATTCAAATCTCAGCTCAGTTGGTTTCGATCGCACACCGGTACAAAAATGGTTTACATATTTAAATTCAAATGTACTTTATAAAAACATTTAATTTTAATTAACCATTATAAATTACCTAACCTCAGACATTACAATGGTTAGAAAATTGCAAAGAAGTTATACACTACGGGATATTTCCTTCCTTAGCAAATAATTTACAAGAATGACCTTTTCTAAATTCAAAAAATGTGTGTATCTAACGCCGACTAACAGAATGTAAAAGAAGAATTTCATTTATTTAAATAAAAATTACTTTTATATTATTTAATTTAAATATTTGTACTTACTACAATGATTAATATTAATGTAGAAATATCAGATTTAAATCTTTTCTAATCAAATAAATTCACTGTATTTCAAACAAAGGCATTATTGATGAGTTGATAATAATAAATGCACAAGAAGGAACTAAGAAGTTAATTGAAATTAGTTTTGACACATTACAGACATTAATGATCATTTGAACAGCGAATTTTTTTTACGTGCGAAGTGAGTTTTGTTATTCGTTGCAATATACAAGGCAAGGAAAGACATACTTAATTTACAACACACAAATCATAATTATATAAAGATGTTGTCAAAAAAGGCGATTCATTATTGTATATAAATAACGTGTCTATAAAGAGAGTTAAACGATTCTTAATCATAACCATAACCGTAGTCATACACGAAACAAATGTCATGTAAAACGACAGGCACGGGACGAACGGCGCAACGCATAATATAAACCACCTGAAGATTGATAGCTCCAGCAAAATCGGGCTAATTGGGTGCTGAAATCGTGATTGATGTAAAAATAATATGTGAAAATCATGGTGACTGGAAACAAATTGCAGTGTTTTTGACTACCTGTGGAGGATTTATGTTGCGCTGTGGGCAGTGTGTCCTCTAATAGCGATACCCCTATCTCGCATCAGTTGTCGTAGCTTCTGGGAAGCTCTCCCTTTCTAGTACGACCACGGGGAACAAAAGGGTTTCCATCAGTCTTTTCCACCTTAGACATATCTCATTCCGATGACTTTTAGATAAATAATGTTAAGAAACGACCAAATAGATTTCTATCTATTTCCTTTTCATTTAGAATTGTGATACTAATATACCTCAAACTTTTGTGTGCTAAAGTTGAAACGATCAGTCACTAAATCAAGGAATCTTGGAGACAGCCCTTAACGATCAGTCATTGAACACCTTTCATCGTAATAAATCACAAGAAGACCAACGATTCAGAAAATGTAGACCTTATTTCTCATTCATAAATTCTGTTTTATTGTAGGCCTTCTTTTTTTGTAATTTAGAGAATCATTTTATAAAAGCGTATATTTATTGAACTAATTTAGTTTCGAGTTACGGAAACAAATGTGGTCTTTTTACACATTCTTATTTTGGCGGTGACGGTGCTAAAAAGGAAAGCGATTAAGGGCTTGACGGAGTGTGCCGTCAGCGTAGTTCTTGTTTTAAGCTGTCACGTCCCGTCACTAATCAATCTGATGTCATGTAACTTGCATTTTCTGATCAAAGATTTGCTACATCTCGTAGTATAAAGGTTAAATGATATTTCTATTGTTATCTTTTCATTTTGACTGACTTGTTACGTAAAAAAATATCTAAGAAATTGTTTCTTTAACTCTAATCCTTAAATGCCGAAAATTAACTAAAATATTAGCATTCATTAATTAATTCTAGGTATTATACATTTAGGCCTTCATTTATTGTTCAACAATTTATCCCATTTGTATGTGTTACTTTTTAAGCGTATGCGCAAGCTAATAGATCTTTACACCGACACTACTATCTTGCAGAATTTTATAGAGGCTCATTTGATTTTGCTTTAGAAGCATCGCTGGAATCTCTTCTACTTTATTTAGTAATGAAATCAAAAACTTATCTAACATACGTACCATAAGCAGCAAAACACTGATATAAGAAAAGACAAAAATTATAGCGTCGACCATTTACTTGTCTTCCTTCAGCAACAAATTTTTGGTCCAAATTCTTTAAATTGAATGAAATAGCAGTATCTCGTTTGATAATTAAACAATTTAATTGAAGGGGGCTTTATACGTGGGTTGTATGAAAATAACCAAAACTGAAATGCAAGCCTACAGGTATTAATATGTCATGTAAATATTTCTAAAGAGATCGTGCGATTAGTTGACAAGTAATGAGCAAATGAATAAGAAGATATGTTAAGTATTTTACATACATACAGTAATAAAGCTCTTTGTGAAACAAGGGAAGAAAGCGAAGATTTTTCTGGAGACTTACCTTGCTTGCACCGTCTTTTCCACCGCGGCCGACAATCCACAAAAAATGATAAACGCACTGGAAGCCCTTAAACTTCAGGCAAACAAAAGAAAAACGTAAAAAAAGTCCAAGAACCTACAGGTCTGGAAATTCATGCCAGAGAACTATGAAATGCCATTAAGGCAAATGCTAAAGGAGAAAAACAGAGGGTCTTGAACAAAAGTGGAGTTCCAGAGACTAGAGGGTTTGAATCCAAGTTTTTAAATTAAATAGCGATGTTCGCAGGAAGACATTTGCGCCCGCAAGGAACCTGAAATCTGCAGAAATTGATCTTTTGGAAAACAACGCTTCTGAATATTTTTTTAATGGATTAAAACTATGATACTATAGTCGGTATAAAAAATGCATGGATCTTCAAGACGACTATACTGTAAAATCAAAAAACCATTTTTTAAACCTTCGGCTCATTTATTATCAAACAATCTAAATAGTTATGTCTACATTTTAAGTAATTGTTTGGTCTACGTTGGCGTATCGGAGAATCCTTTTGAAAGACGTATAGAAAATTTCCCGTCGCTATACTTATTGACACCGCCTAATGGCAACAAAAACAGAAGCAGAAGAATTACTGTTACATTGACCAACGACCTAGAAAAGATCTACGAGATAGAGCAAACAAGTTTTGAATTATTGTGGATGTCAATTAATGGCAATTTTCCAAAATGGTTCCTCCCCTTTTTCTTCTTTTTATACGCATGACTATCTATATAAGTAGACCATTATGCTTCTTTTCGGTTATGTTTTGAATATTACATTCTGTTCTTAAATATATTATTTGCATTGGTCAATCTACACTTTTGGGGACGTTTGCATTCTTTATAGAGATGCCCTTTTTGACTTTGTACACGAACATAAAAAAGTATACAGACAACGTAGGGACGGCAAAGATGAATTCTCCTTAGCTACATAACAAGTTCTTTCCTTGCAGCTGTAATGAATCTAGGCAATGTGGTACAGGGACTACCCCGCAAGACTTGTTAGTTCTGATTCGACCTACCAAAACTCGCTAAACTTACTTTACAGGTTGTTGTTCTGTCCTATTCGTCTATTGGCAATGGTAAACAAGATATTTCACATATCTAATACCCGATCTTCCATTACAGGTCAAAGGTAATAAATCGGGGTTTCAGTAAACGCTTCAAAACGCCGACCAGTCGTTGCAGGTCAAATATTACAAACCGTAGTCTTAGACAGTTTACAGGACCTAATTAAATTCATATTAAAGACAATCATGTAGTTTTTTAGTAAAGCTTGTTGGTCTAATGAGATGATTGAAAAGTTTATTGGAAGTTTCACTAACTTTATGGTACATCAGCTATTGAGTCGAAGTGAGAAAAATCAATAATAGTTTAAATTGCAAAGGAAATCTTCAATTAATTCCTTCTAAATTGAAATGTACAGAGATAGAGAGAAAGAGATCAAATGAATCAAAATCGTTGGCAAAACACTGACATGAGGACGAGCTTTCAAAAAAGTTTATGAAATCTAAAAGGCTGCCGCCTTTCTCAATCTCAAATGCATAAATGAGCACGAATAGCATTTAGAGGAGCAAGAAGTAAAGTTGGCTGGAGCACTTCTAAGCAAAAAAAATTATAGAGCTAAAGTACTCTAAACCTTTTGGTGGGAGATTTTACAAGCCATTGCAGACATTTACTTTTTCAATTTTGGCTATTACTTCTACCAGCACCGATGTAATTTGCTTGCGTCAGTTTTCTGTAATCATTGTTCTCCAATTACCATAATAAACATGACAATCCAAAATTCAAGTTAAAAAATCGAGCTATTTATCTTCAGTGTCTTTAACTAAGCAAAAAATAATAATTAGAGACAAAGCCACCACTGTCGTTGCGAATTGGATTTTTGGTGTATTGAAGTGAGACGCTAGAGGCAGATTGTATCACTACACTTTGATTGCTTTTCGAGATTTAAAATTTAAACTATAACTGAGAAAGTTGAGGACTCCAAAGGATATGTCGTTGTATATTATTTGCATATTATTACTTTGAATACTACCCCAGAAGCGTTTGCGTAAGATCATTATCAAGTTTTAAACATAAACATTTTTAAATTTTTTTCTGTTTTTGGACAAAAAATTCATTAAACTCAAAAGGTCGAATAAAATGTAACAAAGATTTTTTCTATAATTTTATCAACATCCGGTTTCATTATTCAAATAGTTACTTAATCTAGAATTAAAAGGGACTGAATCGTGTATGTAATTTTTTGTGCTATAAAAACTGGTTATGGTAAATCTAATCTTGCCTAAAGTTATATGGAATTGTGTGTTATTTTTATTGTCCTTAATGGTGATACATATTAAGTATTATTTAAAGATTTCATGGAAAATCATTAATGCCGAAATAATTAATTTAGAAGATGTTTATCTTAAAATTTTGCAACCGGTGGGAAATTAATGAAACTGCCGCTTAATTGTTGAATAGCTTTTAAAATAAGTAGATACTTATTTATAACGGCAGTTTACATGATTGGCTCGTATAAAAAGTTGAGATATAGTCGAAACTCTTATCTTGAAAAGAAATAATATAAATGTTTTATTAGGTGATTTAATTTATTTTAATATCGGTTTAATTTGTAATAAAATTAAATCTGGTTGGTGAGAAGTGATGGGTTTTACAACTGGTTATTTTGTAGCCGTTTCTTAGTAAAATAGTTTTGTTAGAATTTAGAAAAACAACACTTTACATACCAAAAGGTTTTGTAGTAGATGAGAAGAATCAATGAATATTTTATCGATCAAAAATATTTTGAACGTTGAGATATGTAATTATATTGGTTTTAGTTGCTTAAGATCGAATGTTCTAGAGAGCAAACATCATATTTATATGTAGCTTGTAATTAAGGCGTTCCAAACCCAACTTGGCTTCGATAAACTTACTGTAAGGAATCTTAGACATATTATTATTAATTAGTTATAATCAATAGTATCACGAAACAGTACTTCTAATGAAACGAAAATTGATCTGTCTTCTTAAGCTACAGTCTTGATTTGGGGGATCATTGATGTGGGTTTGATTCCCATACAAAATCTTATTTTTTTATATGTATAACTAATCATTTACTTAAAGATTTGCAAGAAGATAAAGAGAAAGCTCTTCTCAGACCTCATACCAAGATAACATATTTACTAATAAAATAGAATTTGATCAAAATTTCAACACTTAACGACTAGAATTGTCAAAGAAGCTCTAACCAAGCACATCAAATACCAAAAAAAAGAAAAAACTAATTAAAAGGAGAAATAGTTAGATAAGAAAAGCAACAAAGAAAGAAAACGACCTTACATGATTGTGAAATGTATTTATTTGCATAACCATATCTAAGGGTTAGCTTTCTTTAATGATACATGGTCTAAATGTCAAAATCTTAAAGACTAGAATCGTCAAAGAAGATCTATCCAAGCACATCAAATACCAAAAAAAAAAGAAAAAACTAATTAAGAGGAGAAATAGTTAGATAAGAAAAGCAACAAAGAAAGAAAACGACCTTACATGATTGTGAAATATTTCGCCTAAGAGTCAATTTACATGCCATTTCTGCAGTTGTTTTCCTTCTTGAGATTCAAAACAGACGCTTCACGCTTCAATGTTTCATGGCTGAGGAGACTTTATAGTACTATAAAGCCGTGGCAGAGTAATTTTTTTTAAGGATACTGGCCCGGTTTCTACCCTCCTTTTACTAACTAATGAAACTTTTTTAAAACCTGAAACAGGTATAGCTATATCTCATCTTAACAAGAGAACGAAAGACACATAATGTTGCAATGATAATTAGAGAATATTTAAGTTTAATGAAGAGAACAAGAACCAGTCCACTGTTTTTTACTTAGAACGAGCCTCGTTTCTAACTATCACTCAGGAAACCTGCTTTTTTCATAGTTTCGTTATTTGTTTGCTTGACTGGGTGCAGAGTTATGGGTTAGTTCCATTAGAACTCCCTATTATAGCAAGACACTGATAAAGTTTATCCATTGTTAAAATTCTGGATACCATGCAGATCTTTCTGAAAGAGCTCCCTTATTTAGCAACCATCCAGAATAATAATGTTCCTATTGTTTTGTAAAATTCCATGTTTTGCTTTTAATTTATCAGAAGTAATTGAAACGCGATATTTACTCTAGTGGCTGGTTGTCAAAATTATCTTTGCTTTTACAAAGCACGCTCCCTAGAAAGTTGCACAAATTTGTTAGATAATTTAAAACTACATCTATACTAACAAAATCTTGATTAATGTGGCGTAAAAATTTTCTTTCGTTAAACTGCTAATTTAATTCAGTCATAAAACACTAATCCAATACTATTTTAAGCGTTATCTTCATGTAAACAAAACACATTTCTTCCAATTATTTCACTTGAAAAATACTTACCCCGCAAAATTAAAGTATAAATACTGATTGCGCTTTTAAATATGTATCGCCTTTTATCTAGTTTTTCCATAATTCTTATTCTAGTGTAAGCTCACTTTTTCTTAATTTAGTAAAGGTTCTCCATACTTGAAAAGTTCTAAGTTGAGTTCTATAATCGTAGTGTATTTTTTACGTGAAAACAATCTTAATATTATGGCTAATTTAAACAAGGTCTTCCGTAAGCTCTGGAAGAAAGTGAAACCGGAAACAGAAAGAAGAGAGTTTGCAATCAATTTCATCAAGTTATTGCAGTTTGAATAACAACTACTGGCTGAATCACAACATTCCGTAGATTAATTGACTGAAAAATTCTTGATCACTCGTTATACAGTTTATTTTAACTCATCAATTGTAAGTAATAATTCAAAAATTGTAATTAATTGGTGACAAGGTAACACGAAGGCGCTAAATGTACAAAATTAAATAAAATTTATTAGCAGCCAACAAAGAATATTTTATAAGAATTTAAACAAAACAGATCGTATTTGTCTGTTAAAGGTAAGACGTTGGTATCAAAATATCTCCTTGTGAAAGAAACTTTTATGGTTGTGGTTAACTTTTTTAAATTTATAATAAGAAAGATACCTTTCGTTACAAGACAGGATGTACAACAAAACTAGAGTAATAAAAATAACAAGTTTATAAAAATTCCAGTCACACTGATAGAAAACTGACCAGATAACGTCAATATCAGAATTTTTTAATTAATTGTTTCATATAATTATTCTAATCTTAATTATTGTACAATTACAAGTAACAAACCACACTTCCATGGATTTTATGTCTATTTTATGGCTTTTTTTTGTATTCGATGCTACGCTATTCATAAAGTGTGGCTATCTGATCTGAGAGACAAGGGACAAGAGTTACGAGGACGGTGCGGGCCGCAGCTTGACGAGGTGAGATCTGATCTACGGAGCCGTCACCGGTGACAGCCGCTGCTGGGAATGAAAAATCGAACCACAATCCGACTACGCCATGGTCCTTGTACAATTTGATAAGAACCTGCTCTCGGAGAATTCACAGAATATCCAAATATATTTGACACATACCGCTGTACCTATCTCTACTGAACATAATTTGGTAGCAAGACTTGTGTGTACATGACATCAACTCCAAATTAGAAGTTGTTTCTGGTAACTTATTAGAAACAAGTTTAGAAAAAAAAAATTAATAAATAAACATACAATTTTTTTTGTTTTTGGTAAAATATTGTCTTTCAATGAAATTTACTTTTATAGTCGTTATCTAATTTTACAGACTGTCAGTTTAGTGAATATCAATCTTTTATTCACAACTAAGATGCTTGATGAGTCATTTAAAAGAATATAAAAAATACTACATTGGGTGGTAACAATTAATATTGTTATTAACGGTCATAAAATAAGATTTTTCTAAAATCTATATCAAGACAAATGACAAGGTAACGACATTAATGTCACAGCAGGTTCAAAATTAATTATCAAACTACATGACACTACTAATGTGATTCTAATGTATAGAATTGCTTATTCTTTCTATAGCTTTTACTACCGTTGGACGTTATACTCACAATAAGAGATAATTCAATGGAGTTTCAAATTTAGAGGTCAAAATTTTAATGTACCTATCTAAACCAGTATTCAGAATTTATAGGCGTATAGTAGTAACTGTTGCATCAGGAAATTTTGAATTTGTATGTCTTCCGGCGGTTATAAAATAGGGATTCTGATGTGTCGTGATATGGATAGTATACAACATGCGGAGAGATTTACAGATTTTGCATCTTTCTGATTTTTAGAAATTTTAATTTCTATTTGATTTGTTTTTTAAATATTTTATTTCCCCTCTTGCAATTTTTCTTCTTTTCAATTAATTTAATGTGTTAAAGATTTTTATGTCTTTGTTAAAGAAATAATCAATATTTCTACTCTTGCAGCGTCTGCACGTTTAAAGTATCACCCTTTCAGTTAAGTTCAGTATGCCTACTTTTTAGTTACCTGCTATTGCAAAGTCTCAGTTGCTGTCAGATCATCGTCAACTTGAAGAATTGATTATCTGATAATGTTTTGGTTATACTAATATTACCCTTCAGAGCAAATGGTTTGTCTGCTCAGTAACACTTTTCAAAAATTTTATTTAAGTTCATCTGCAGTAATGAACAGTTACAACAATCACTACACCGACAAAATTGCTTTAAGGATTTACTCTAGAGCTCAAAACAAACAAAAAAGTCCAATAAGTGTGAGTATGCACTAATTGTAAGTTAGACTTTGACATTTTGTATATCGGAAACGATGCACTTTAGGGAAAAGCGTTATATAGCAAAGTAGGCTTAATTTCTGTCAAGGAATGCGATGCGAATAATTTCATCATGCGCTTGCGACAACCTGTGACCTTGCCAGAGGCCGCTGAATTTGAGAGATTTCGACAAATCTAACGCGGGAAGAATGCAAGAGCTACTCTTTTGCCAAATTAATTATTGATTCCGAAAATAGAGAAACTTTTTAATTTTTTAGTAGCGTAACAATTTTAAGTAATGACTTAATGAGCTATCCTGTATGGCGAAACCGATTGAGTTTTGTACACAGGTTTATTAGATTTTCTTGTTCGTTTTGAGCTCTAGAATAAGCCCTTAAAGTTTCTTGCAATATTTGAAACCACCTTGTATAATTAGTAATTGAGTGTAGGCTAGAACAATAACTTACAAAATCCTCTTGACTGGGTTAAGGTTGGAATGGACAGGTTACGTTCTGGTTACAGAAACCGAAAAACGATCTGCGGAATTCTTTCTTATGGTACGCAGTAAAACTATCTATTAGTGTTTGGTCTTTGAAAGATCATCTCTCATCCAGTTTACATAAGAATTAATATCCGAAATAGGTATTACAGGATGCACATTTAGATGTAAGCATACGTTTAAATTCAGCCGTGGAAATGTGTTATTCTCAAGTTGAAATTTAAGTATGACTCTTGGGAGCAACTATTCCTCGAGGTAGTTATGACTTCTAAGAGTTAACATGACTCCTGAGAGATATTATGACTTCCGAGAGTAGCTACGACACCTCAGAGTAACTATGACTATTTGGAGCAATTAATGACTTTTAAGAGTAACTATGACTCTTCAGAGTAATTATGTCAACTCCGGGTAACTATGACTGCACACAGTAACATTGTCACCTCAGGTTAACTATGATTGCTCAAAGTAACTATGGTTTATCAGAGTAACTATGGCTCATCAGATTAACTATGACTCCTCTAAGAAGCTATTATCTTGAGAGTACCTACGACTTCTCAGAGTAACTATGTCACCTCAGGGTAACCATGACTTCTCAGAGTAACTACGGCTCGTCAGAGTATCTATGACTCTTCAGAGTAGCTATGACCCAGAGAGTAACTGTGATTCCTCAGAGTAACTATGACATCTGAGGGTAACTATGATCCTACAAAGTAACTATGAACCGTAAGAGTAACTTACGACATTAAAATAGAAATCTTCTAGCTGCTTTGCCAGGATTTAGAAAGTGTTGGCAAAATCTGATTATTTAGAACTATTACTACAGTAAATCTTGTACTGGTTTAAGGTAAATAGGAGTTTTCCTTAAAAGTAGATGAATCCGATAATGTTTCCTTTCACAATTTCATACTTCACAAGAGATCTGGTAATAACCGGTTACTAACTAACAGGGCCAGGAAAAATCAAAGCAATGAAGGAATGACAATTTAAAAGGAGGTCTATGTGTAAAATCTGGTTTTTCACTTGTTCTCGATGTGGATATGATATTTAGTTAAGCATAAGACTCTGTGTATCAACGGTGAATGAATATTTAATTTTTAGAGAATTTGTGCCTTGGTCAGTGTAAACAGGTGAATACCAATATTAAGTACTAATCTTTATACTCAACAAAGAAAAAACTATTTTGTCAAATACTGGGTGTCTCAAAAGAAAGTACACATTTGTTTTGCTTATTGCGTGAACGCAACTATTCCGAGCGGCGCGGGGGGTATGTCAATCGGTAGCCTGGCTCTTGGGAA
>VTPC01003398.1:0-24317 GCA_011009095.1 Ignelater luminosus | reverse complement strand
TTTTTTTATGTATTCGAAGAGTTTTCTATTGTCTTTGTTGTTGGCTTCTATTTTCTGCGTCAGTGTTCATTGGTCCATTCGTCTTCTTTCTTCTTACATAATTTAGTTGCCTTTTTTCTTTAACTGTGTAAGTTCTTAGCTTTTGTTCTCCGTTTGTCCGAATCCATTTCTGTCTGGCTCTATTTCTTCTTTGATTCTTTTTTGGCACTCTTCGTCAAACCATTGTCTGTTTCTCTTCGTTAGCCTTGGTCCTAGTACTTCCTCTGCTGTTGGGTGATACTGTTTTTTATGTTTTCCCATTTAGTTTCAATCTCTTTGTCTTTATTCTCTGCTAGTTTTTTCTGTAGCGAGAGTGAAAACTGGTGACTATTTTGATCATCTTTTAGCTTTTCCGTGTTCCATTTTCTCTTATTTTTTTGTTTACTGTTACTTTGAATAATTTTTCGCTTTGACTTTCGCTATGACGAGTACGTGATCTGTGTCGCAATTGGCACCTTTGAATTACCCTACGTCGTGGACGATAACGATAACTCGTCTTGAATTCCAAGAAAATGAATTATTATCATAAAGAAAATTCCAAAATCTGGGTAACGTTTACACCCAAGAAGTCTCTCAAACAAGTTCCTAAGTAGCATACCACGAGACACTCTCGATGGAAACCAGATAAGCAATAAAATCCATCTGGGGAACGGCAGCAAAAAGATGCATTCTCCTTAAGCGTGCGTTCACGAAAAACGGAAAGATACGTCTTTGCGTATCAAAGACCAAATCGAGACTCTTCGAAAAGGAGTGGTCGCACCGGGGATGTAGTAACGAGATTATTTCGATTGCTATTAAAAATGACATGAGGCTAACTTAACCAATCCAGAAAGATGGAGTGAGGTGATTTCGTGAGTTTATTCTGAGTTCAATCCACTCTGCACATGGTGGAGCATAGAACATTGCAAAAAGCAATAAATTTCCCAAAACGTCAAGCTTATATTGTGTATTGCAGTAAAACCCGCTTAGCAATGGCTCGATTATAAGAATATCCCGCTTTAAGGAATAAAAATTCAATGTCCCAAAGCAGTGCCATTTAACCCTTAACAAATTTTATCCCTTAAAAGAATACCGCATAATAGAATAATTTCAGCATGAGAATTAACAAAAATTTATCGGATAATGAAATAATCTAGAAAAAAAAACTGGAAACAAAAATACAATAATAGTCGACAAATTATGGTTTATGACTGATGTCGCTTTCTTGAAACATAACGGTACAGGGGCATCATAAGTCTATCAGCACAGAAAATCCTTTATCAGTCTTTAATAATAAATCTGAGAGTGAATGTTTCTTTCTTGTACTATTGTTAAATTTACTTAAATTAGTGTTTAAGCCTTTTCTAAGGCTTTTAATTTTCTTTAAAGTATGTAGTTTAGCATTTCAAGATTTTGCCGGTTCTTTCTTTTTACTTCTTCTTATTTAAATTTGTTTCTATGTAGGTACCATAAATTTTAACGGATATTGTTCACACAAACTAGTCACAAAACATGTCACTTTTAAAAAGAAATTAAATAAATTCTTAAATTGTGTTTATTTAAACCTGACTATTAGTATACAGAGTTGCAAAGCTATACCGTGGTTTTATTGAGAACAAGATGACGTTTCTGAATGGTCTTCAGTGCCTGACTAGGAACTAATAAGAGCTTGTTCTGTAATAGGAAGGTTTCTCGAAGGAAAATCAAATGTTGATTTTAAACATTATTATAGTTTAGAACAATAAATAACAGATCTATGTGTAACCATAAATAACAATCTAAAATTACTGACTTTTTTGTAAAAACATAATTTTAATTTAATTTATGGACATTGTAATTAAATTAGATTTAATAATTGTTTCAATAAATAATTAATACGGTATCCTTGCTTTTTTTAAGTAACGCTGAAAATTTTATAGTATAAATCTCAAGCGAAGTGCAATAACTTCAATTTGTCTTGCAGAATTCTGACAATCTTAAAGTCGGGTAATGGAATATACCGGTTATTGGAATAATTCTCCTTTGTCCAAACGGTATTCCAATAAGCGGGTTTTACTGTAATTCGATTTTACGACCGCTTATGTCTAAAGAATCTACATTAGAAAATAGAATTTGTAAGGGAGAAACAATGTTTACGAGGAGGAATTTATCCGGATTCTTAATGCATTTAAGAGAATGGAATATTGGAAATTGTAATTTATAACTGGCATGCGCGTTCGCTCCTATGGGCAAGGATTTTTTAATCGTATCTCGTTTTCTATTTCTACACGTATTTATATATGGCTTATATTATAAATTTGTTGGTTAGCCCCCCCCCCCTTCCCCGGAAATTATCGAGCGGACGCCCATGATAACTGGTATGTTGCCTTATATTTTCTTGAAAAAGATTTCACACAAGACATTGGGTTTCTTGCTTTTTATATAATTATGTTTCTTGGTTTTTCTTGATGGAATAAAATTCACTTCACTTTAACTTTTGGTTTATTACATTTTAATTTTAATGAATAATAACTTCTTTTATTACAATAAGTTTATTCGTGGTTTAAAATACAATAACAAACTAAGTTGAATTGAAGTAGTTGAATTTGAATATTTAAATGTTGCAAGTCTAAGGACCTAAAGAACATTAACTTGCGGTCCGGAATTATTACAGTTTTATGCGCCTTGGATAATTAACAAAACTTTTACATTGTTTATGAAAATTAGTTGAAAACAATGGCATCATAATTAAAGACGCAAGTGGATAAAGGATTCATGTAACATTTTTTAAAAAATTGAGATTTTTTGGTGAATAAAGGTTTTATGTACCCAAAAATTTTTTGGGATCAGTTTCGTAGTTCTATTGTATAAAATTAAAAAGTTACGGGATGATAAAGGATCTATGTTAATCTAATTTTAACAAAACTTAATGGATAAAAGATTTATGTACGCTTGATTTCTGATCATAGATCCCTTATTCACTAACATTTCAAATTATTGCTACATGAATCCTTTATCCATTGTAAATTAGTTAGAAACCTGTAAAAATATTAACAAAATGAACATTGCACCACAATGTTAGGTTAGAAATGTATCAGTACTGATGGTTTTGTGCTCTACATTTTTATAGTTTTTACGCGATAGAAGACTTAAATGTGTGCAGTGCAAGTAAAAAATAATACTAATATGTCGGCAAGAAGCATGCTAATTTTAAAACTTGCAAAAGAACAGACTAATAAGGGTAAGTATAAAAGTTATAGCTGCTTTTATTTAAAATATAACCTAAAAAATATTGTTGCGTTTTATTCACGTTTAAGTTTTGCGGTGGTTTTTCACCGTTTAGTACAAAAAGCAAAATGATAAATTTACCTTAAACTTGCAAACAAGTATTTTCTTTTAACAGTGTCTTTCTTTCGTTTTAGGTCCCAATAATTCAAATGACAGCAGGAGCCCAGCCAAGAGTGACAATAATAATTCTCTAGAAAGGTTTGTTAGCAAAGTTAATACTACCCCTGTAAAACAAAGTTCCTATGGTAAGTTGCGATAGTTGAAATGAAAACTTGATGAGGTACATATTTTGTTATTGTTGTTTTAGACGGCTCAGATGAGACTTCTGACAATACTGATTCTGATTATGCAGAGCAATTAAAATCTAGAAAAAGACCCCTATCTCTAAAGTCAAATATTCTAGGGGCTAGTGTATCAAATAAAAAGAAAATAAATAATGACCTGGAAAACTTCGAAGACCAGGTAGCTTTACAAACGCCGGGAAATAATGAAAAAGAAAGTATAATAATAAGTAAAAAGGATAATACAATTAATCCTGTAAAACAGGCAGATTTAGGTAAGTTTTGCTGGTCCAATTGAAAACTTGAAGAGGTTTTTATTTTGTTTCTTTTTAGATTGGTCTGACAACGGTTCTTCAGATGATTATGTACCAGATACTTCAGATGAGACCTCTGACGACAGCGACTTGGACTATTCAAAGGAACTGAAATCCAGAAAAGGATTCCTATCAACAAAGTCAAGAAAGATAATTCATAATGACGTTGAAAACATCGAAGACCAGATAAAGACTTTAAAAACGTTGGAAAATAAAAATAAAGGAAGTAAAATAATCAATAATGAAGATGTAAATAAAACACTGATTACTAAAAATAATAATGCATTGATCGAAAAAGTTCAAAAGAAGATATTCCAGCTGCCCGAAAAAACATCTAGGAAGCGACAAAAGAACTTAGACAATTGGAAAAGATACAAAGCAGCAAAGGCTAGACAAAAAGGAGTAAGCTATATTAACCAAAAAGGAAAGCTAGTTCCGTCAAAAAAAGTTGAACTAGGTTTCTTATGCCAAAAAGAAAAATGCACTCTCAACTGCAACGAAAATTTTAACGAAGAAGCAAGAACAACAATATTTAAAAGATTTTACCAGCTAGAACGAAACTCAAAAAATGCACTTCTCTTTAAAAACATTTTCATTCAACCTGTCCAACGTCATCGAAAAAACATTAAAAAACCAAAATCATTTTTGTTTAAGTATACAGTTACATACAATCAAAAAGTTTTAAAAGTTTGTAAAACTGCAAGATGTTCACTCTACCAAATTACCTTCAAAAAAATTCAGGTCATTCAGAATAAACTTAAAAGTGGTTTATCGGCACCATCCCCTGATAAGCGAGGTGTTCACCAGAACAGGCCACGCAAAATTCCAAATGAAGTGATAAACTGTGTTGTCACTCACATTGAAAAGTTTCCTGCAGACCAATCTCATTATTCGAGGAATAGAAATTTAAACAAAAAGTACTTATCACCTTTTCTAAACTTAACAAAAATGTACCATTTATGTATTGATTGGTGCAAGGAGCAAAACCTTCCAGAAAAGTGCTTTATAAAAAAATGTAGTTACAACAATATTTTTTCAACCCGTTTTAATCTGTCCTTCGGGCAACCTAAAAGCGATACCTGCAGTACTTGTGATGCTGGTTTAGATAATATTGAGCATAAAGAGAACTACAAGTATGCATTTGAACAACAAAGAAGAGATAGAAACTTTGTTCAAACAAACGATAATACAACTTATCTCACAATGGATTTACAACAGACATTGCCTTTGCCAAAATTGTCTACGTCCAAAGCGTTCTATTTGAGGCAACTCTGGTTGTATAACTTCGGTACATAGTATCAAAATCTGGGCATCAAGCATTTTTTTTACATAGACGGAAAACATTGCTACCAAAGGTAGCTTAGAGATAGGTAGCTGCCTTCATACATTCGTTCAGCTATTTAGTGCTGCTAGACAAAACAGTATTAAACATCTCATCATATGGTCAGATTCCTGCAATGGGCAAAACAAGAACTTTAATCTGATTACACTTTATCAGTATTTCATTTTTAAAGGATATTTGTCAAGTATCGATCATAAATTTCCAGAAGTAGGCCAGCCATTCATATATGGAGTCGGATAGAGACTTTGGCCGTATTGAAAGAGTATTACGAAAGTGTGAAAATATTTATACCCCCGAAACATACAGAACAATCATAAGATCTGCTAGTGTCAAAAACTCGGTAGTATTTAATATGAAATATCATTTTAAGAATATTGACGAGATATCCGAAAAACTTCATTTGATTAACGGGAATAAAAATATTCTACATGAACCAGTGCCTTTTCGAGATGGTATCAAATGGGTCCGTGTTACTGAATATGGATCATATTCGTATAAAAATACTTTAGATGAACACACACCTTTTTTACAGGTAAATATTTTGAAATCTGGATGCCAAAAAGTTGCATCAGAGAATTACACTCTAGCCCATATTAAAGAAAAGAAAAATAAGATATCTGATGAAAAGCTTTCCAATTTACAAGATCAAATAGTCTATGTTGACGAGGAGTTCAAATATTTTTATGAAAACATTATATTCGAAAATAAAAACGTTCAACCAAAAACCGGAAAAACTACAAGGAAGACTATATAAAGCCCAAAATGATTTATAAAAACGAGACATAAATCCGTATTTCATTTATTGTCAATTCTAATATGTTTAATTTTCTTAGTTGATAAAGGATATATGTGACTTTTTTTTACTTCTGTTCCAAAGTTGGTTTTGATTTTCTTTTTCCCATATGTTACTAAAATTCTATAATAAAAGTCGATTAAATCCCACTTAATTTGTTTTATTTCTTTGTAACACAAAAAAGTACTGTTTAAAAAACTTTAGAGGCTGTTTTCTCAAAATAAACTATTTGTGACATGAATCCTTCATCCACTTGCGTCTTCAATTACATATATGAATTTTAACGAGAAGACCTAAATAAATCGAGTTTCAGACAGGGGGGCAAAATTAAATATACCTAAATGGGAGAAGGACTTTCCTAGAAAGATAATATTTACAATAAGCACTAATTCTATATAAAAAAAATAACAACATACTGTTTATTTGTCTTTCTCATAAGTTTTAAAATTTTAAACTGGAGTGTTCTGATTTAAAGCAAAGATGTTTACGTAAATTTTATCTCTATTTTTTAAGGAATTATACTAATTTTGTCTGAAACAATAAGCTTACGTTTTAATTTGTTAATTCAATATTTTATCTTTTGTTTCACAACTATCCTTCTTAATCTATTGTTCTAATAATACTTTTAGTGTTTCCTCGTGTATCAACACGGCTAACACTATAAAACCACAGAACCTTAATATATTTAACAAAACCGTGAACGCACACTAAAGAGATGTTTCTAAACATTTATTAACTTATTTAAAAAAAAATAAGTGGTAAACATTCTAATTTTTCAATTAAGAGTTTAAAAATTAAAGTAGTAAATCAAATCAATATTCAATATTCTTAGTCTTTCATGACAATGGACAAATCTCGAAAGATTCCAGCTCCGACTGTAAATACTCAGGAAATATTACATTTCAAGAAGTTAAGTACCTTTTGGTGGAATAAAGAACTAGATGGTCTTCGAATTTTAAACGACTTACGTATTCCATGGATTGTAGATAAACTAGTACAAACCAAACTTATTACTGAAGATGCTGCTAAAAGTGCGAATCCTCTTCAAGGCTTATCCATTTTAGATGTTGGATGCGGAGGTATGCTAAAATTTTTTCTAGATTCTATATTTATCATTTTCTTCTTTCCTTTGTGAAATTCTAGGAGGGTTTGCAACAGAAGTATTAGCCGATCTAGGCTGCACCGTTGTAGGTATAGATCCTTGCCCAGAAATGATAGAAGTAGCAAAACAGCACTTGACTGAAAAACCAGATCTACAAAGAAATATCACTTATATTTGTGGATCTGTTGAAGAGCACTCTGAACATAATTATGCTAAGTACGATGCTGTTGTTGCTTCCGAAGTAGTGGATCACGTGGATGAACAAGATCTTTTCTTAGAAGTTTGTGTGAAGTGTCTTAAACCGGGTGGATCTATATTTATTACAACTTTCCATAAGAATTGGATTGCATGGTTTATCGTCATAATCTTTTTGGAATACATTGTAGGAATAATACCTCGTGGAAGTCATTTTTGGTATAAATTCATTTCTGCTGAAGACGTGGAAAAAATCCTTGCAAAATGTAAATAACTCTTTGTACATCAATAGGATAATTATTTATTGTATGTATTAGATTAGTATCCAATAAATAAATATCTTGATATTGTTTCAGATAAATGCAAAACCGAAAGTGTTAAAGAAATGTACTACAACGTAGTTTTGCATAAATGGAGTTGGAGTTACTTCAGGTCTATCTCTTATGCTTTGCACGCTGTAAAGAATAAGACTTGATATCTTCCGATTTTGGATAAAACAGAAGATCCTTTAAATTTAAAGTCTTATTATAGTTTATAAATCTTGTTGTATTTTATAAAATTAAAAAAATGTAATAAGAGGAATACAATTTTTTACACGAAAGTATAATATTTTTCTATTTTAACCTGATTTAAAGAGTTAGGGTAGTTGAGGAATGTCGGCCAAAAAGAACAGTTTGTAATATGGTTTCGTGCGACCAAAAACATTTTTTTAAATACAAAGTTAGATAGATATTTTTGCTATATTTAAATATTGAAAAAGGGATGTCTGTGTAACTCAGTTATGCTAAAACTGCATATTTAAAGCATTGACGAATGCCATTTTAAGATATTTCACAAGTTATCATATTCACTATTAGGTCCGCCTCTGCGGATCTGATTTGTCCCCTCCAGGTTCCCTCTGAACTTGATATTTAGTTTTGCTGCGCCATAATACTTTCCTTTCAGTCCTAACCTGTTGCGAATAACCACTGGCGTGCCACCTACAAATCGGCATTAAAGAAGGCTATCTGTTCCACTGTACCGAGGTTTCAATTTCCTGCTCCTTTCCGTCAATTTCATTTCATTCAGCATACGAAGCTAAGTGATTGGAATACACAACCATTGTTTTTCCCCTTAATGATTTCCGAATACGATAGATCAAGTCATTTGTGGTTTCAATGACCTTGTACGAATCTTTACAGGTTCTTTGTAAATTAGGCGACAGACCTTGACGTCTTTAAGAAAATGACAACAAAACTAAATCTTCAGGTTGGTACCCTCTAGTTTGAGCATTGACATCGTACCGGTTTTTCATTCTATTACTGGCTATTTCAATACTTACTACTGCAAACATTGTCGTGGATAGAGCTGTAACTTCTAACAAAGGTTTTCGACATACTCGTTGCCGATTACTTTATTTTTCACAGGTTTCAAACCGAACTTCAGGTCACCAGCTAGTCGGATCTCGCATTGGAATAGCACTGCAACTGAGATTTGCCTGGTTGTTTCTTGTACAGCGATTCGCCATCAGAAACAAATACAGCTATTGGTCCTAATCGCACTGATACTTGATGATTTAATTTGCGCCGATTTGTCTTTGCGCTGTATTATCGCGCGCCGATATGTCAGCGCCGAAATGTCGTGCGCCGATTTGTCTTTGCGCCGATTTCTTCGCGCGCCGATATGTCAGCGCCGAAATGTCGTGCGCCGATTTGTGTGCGCCGAATCGACGTGATACCACTTGGGTTCTACTTTGGACAGACACTTTCCCATAGTTTTATTCACCCTGTTCACCATTTCCCCAAATTGCGGATGCGAAGGTGGATACTGGATACCCATACTCGAAGTTTCGACCCCGATCAGAATGTAATTGCAAGGGGACACTAAAACGGCTAAATAATTATTCACCAATACGTCTGCAACCGTGACCGTTTCTTGATTTTGTAAGGCGTACTCTTCTGTTCATTTGTGAAAATAATTTCACGCCACCAAAATGTGTGTTTCCCGAGTCCGTTTCTGCCAATAAACCCGTAATATCTACATCGATTCCTTCGAACGGACTGCCCACGTTGATCCAACTTATCAATTTTCGATTGTACAAACTTTGCACCATCTGCACCATTCCCTGACACCTTCCTTACGGTTTATCCAATAAAACCTCTCCCGAATCTTGACTAAGGTCTTTTTCATTTTTGGGATGGATCATCATCTGGGACACTGTTCTTCGAAATCACCAACTGCATGTTCGTTTCAGTTCCTTGTTTGTTTTCCAGGGCTCTTCTTAGATGACCATCTTGAGTCTCACTGAGCTCAGTGTGCTTTCACAGTTGGATCATATCAAGTTACTTCTTTTTATGCTGGGCTACTAGTATCAAGTGTGGATCGGATTGCTTTCTCGACTTTTCTGGATTTCTTGGGGTTTCCAGCGATCATTAACAACTGTGGTGCGTCATAATTGATATTCTACATGCTTAATTTGTAATCGTAAACAGTGTTCAGCGTTCCAATAACTATATTCAGCTCGATGTTCCATCTCAAAATCGTATTTCTGTAGCCTCTCGATCCATCTTGCGACTTGTTCTTCGAGAGTCTTAAACTGTAATAACCTTGGTAGTGTGACGTAATCACTTTTTAGCAGGAAGCTTTGGCTGTACAAGTATTTATGAAAATTTTCGATAGACTAGACGACAAGTAACTCTCTTCCAGTGACACAGCACTGCTTTTGTTCCATCAAAAGTCTTTGGTTTATAAGAGAATTTGAGATATCTGAAAAACCACTAGCAAAACGATAATATGTACACATACCGAAAAGGCTTTGTAAATCGTGCTAGTTCTTTGGTTGAGGCCATTTTGGGACTGCGCGGATCTAATCAGGATCAGCCCTTACTCCATTTATTGGTACCAGATGGCCGAGATATATAACTTTCTTCTGGAACAGGTTACGCATCTTTAAACGCAACTGTAGATTTGCACCACGTAATCTAAGAAACACGCCTTCTACATTCTTCAGATGTTCATCGAATGTTTGGCCAATTACAATGACATCGTTCAGGTAGACGAAACAGGTTTTCCAAGACAAGCTCCTTAGGATCAACTCCGTTAATCACTCGACCGTTGCTAGAGCGTTACACAGGATAAATGGTATAACTATCAATTTTGCTTTTTTAATCGTGTTGTTGCTCATTAAAGACATCAAAGCGTGCTTTTCTACTTTGAGTAATATGCCATAAAGATTAAATGATGGGTTTTAATTTTGGACTTAAGTTAATTAGCAGTCGAAAATTAAAACCCATCTATGTTTGGTTTGGTAAAAACCAAAAAAAAAATTAAAAAGCATTTTAGGACCTACGTTTATATGAACTTCTCGACTTAGAATTGACCCAGGAATTACCCATTAGAATAAGTACATAACATTAAGTAACACCCTGTATATTTGGAACAAATCGGTAGTCAATATGTAGTAGATAGAATACGTAAGATCGCAGTCAGTGCGGATAAAGTAGTGGAACGCTCGTTTTGGTATCTCTAATAAACATAGTTTACATTTGTCTTTAAACTAGCAAGCAATTGCCATTGCCTTAATCAGCGAAACCTGGTTTAAACCAAGACGGGGTGTTAAATGTAAAGGGTATAACATTATTAGGAAAGATCAAGAGGATGGTCAAGCTGCAGTTGCCATTCTGATCAATAACCAATTACTACATGTTCGTGAAATTGTTCTAACTTCCAATCATAACATTAATATTCAAGTCTGTGGCATTCAGTTAGTCTTACCTCGTTCTACATGCTATTTCCTATCAATATACCGACCTCCACAAGTTCAATCTTGTATGAAAGACTGGGAAAACATTTTCTCTACCAGACTTGGCTCTGTTGTCATTGGTGATGACTTCGATACCCATAGTTGGTCCTGGTAATCTTACATGGTAGATCAGATCGGTGCTCAATTGATGCAAGTTGTGGATAACCTAAACCTAGTGATCCTTGATGATCAATCGCCTACCAAATTACCGGTTTGTGGCAGATCTCAATCCGCCATTGATTTATCCATATGCTCAACAGATATAGCTTCTAAACTGTATTGGTCCATTATGCCTGATTCGTTGGGATTTGATCATTTTCCAGTTTACGTTCGACGTTCACCTTACCATTAATAGTATTGTATACCTTAATTCAAAATGGAATATTAAAAAAGCAGATTGGGATGGATATTCGCAATCCTGTAATTGTTCATTCGCAAATACCTACTCCTTAATTGGATCATATCGAAGATAGGTATGCATCTTTCTTAGATGTCATCAAGGGGGCTGCCTCTAAATACATCCCTCAACATAAACCTTCTACTTCCTGAAAACAACTATACACCGTCTGATACCATCGGTCCTCAACAGAATGGTACTGGTTTACCTGAAGGTTCAGTACCATTTTATTTATTTAACGCTTACTCAGGAGATTTTCATTCTTCTTTGACCAATGCAAAAATGATTCAATATACTGATGATTTCTATTTGTACCCATAACATAAAAAACTTGAGATTTGTAAAAATACATTACATCAGCTTATGAATTCCGTCAGTCAGTGGTGCTTTAACAGTGGTCTACTTTCTTCTACGAAATCGGTAGTTACTTTCTTCACTAGGCATAAATATTTATAGATAGTTTGCTGGTAGCAGTTTACACGTTTTATAGATGATGCTTTTATGCCACACTCTGTCGAATGCCTGCGATCCAGAAACACATCAAGGCAGTATTCCTTTTTTTCGAAAGCTTTCTCTATTATTGTCGTCACTTGGTGAATTTGATCGATTGTTGAGTGTTTGTTTCTGAATCCAAATTGAAAATCAAGAATGTCAACTAATGGTTTGAAGCATTTTAACAACAGTTTCACGAATAACTTAGATATTACTGGGAACAGTGATATTGGCCTATAATGATGCTACCAGTTCTGCTGGTTTGTCTGATTTCTTCAACGTAATAATCTGTACCGTTTTGAAAGACGGTATATACTTCAGTTGCCAACATGCGTTGAATAAATAAGTTAACATTACAATGGCTTTTTGTGTAAGTTCCTTAAATAGACCAGTATTTTATCAATGCCAAGTGCTTTTCTAGGGTTTAGGTTATTGTCAATTTCTTTAATTATCTCTATTGGGGCGATTGGTTTGATAGTTAATGTTGAACTGGATATCATGTGGTTGAAATACTGTTGCAAGGTGTTGAGCAAACAGTTTATTGATTTCGTCTCACCCACTAGCCTTGCGCGTGCTTAATTGGTGGCACATGTAAAAGGAGACGTTTGAATCTACAAGTTGCTTTTTACAGGCGTAATGAGTCTTGAACCCCAAGCTGTATGCTTTACGGTGAAATGATGATGAAGCTTGGACCGAGTTTGCTCGATATAACTATATATTGTGTTTTTGTAATATTATTCTCCTCCATTATATTGGACGACAACAATGGTGAATTAAGTATGGGGCTTTTTTATTTCTTCTGGTTTAGAATTCTGTATATTTTCTTTGGTGAAAACGGCTGTCCCTCCATGGGCGCGTTCCCTAAGGTGGGTGGTGTAATAGGCACTGTGTCCTTTTATTTTGATATAGTTTTTGTTGGAGAAATGCGTTTTGGAGATTAAGGCCATACCTATGTTGTTGGTCCACAAAAGAATATTTAGTTCTTGAGCTCTTTGATTGAGCACGTTTGCGTTCCACGTTATTATGGGTGGGATTTGATTTTTTTGTCTTGCTTGTTTAATGGTCTGATTCTAATTTGTGTATCCTGTTGGCTAACTGGCTGTATTTATTTCTTATTTATACAGTCTGAACTTGACTGAGCATCTTCATCATGTCGTTGATGGTTGGCGCGTTGTCCCCTATTGTTGGTGTTTTTTTCTTGGTAATTGAGTGTCAGCTGATTCATTGGTGACTCGCGCAGTTATTTCTGATGTGAAACGTTTTACTTGGCTAAATTTTCTTGCAAGCGTTAGCTTACTGTTACTTGCACTGTTTAATGTGGTGACTGCCAGCGCACTTGATGCATCTGGACTGTCTATTGCAGAAGTTCTTAGCATAGCCCAGCTGCTGACAACTGCTGCATCGAGGAACTCTTTTGTTTTTTGGAAGGCTCAATAAAAACCTTACAGTGAAGTAGGTCTTTGATATTGAAGACATCTTTGTTGCTCTCATTTTCATTTTAATATCATTATTAGATAATGTCTTAAAAGTGTATTGATTTTTTGTTCACGTTTACTATTCACTTTCGTAATGTACTAAAATCTTTAGCATTGGTTACATTAATAGTTTGGGCAATGGAATCTTTATTTCCTTTGACAGTTGTATTTTAGGTGCAATCTTAGCTGACTGCAGTGGTGTTAATGGTATTGTTAATTTTACTCTATATATGTATATTTGTTCTTTAAATAAGATTTGTTTCGTTGGTTTGGCAGAATAATAAAACACAAGCAGGTTGAGGTTAATATATTTATTTATTAACGAATATAATAGTGAATCTTTTGGAATATACAGCTTAATACGTTGCGTTATGCTGCTGGTACGGTGTCTTTAACTAAACTAAACTTGACCTGAATGGCCACACATGTTAAAACTTAAAACTAAACCCAAAACTGACCCTTAAAAGCCATTGTTCTATTTTGGTCCTTCCGAGAACTACTAACTAACATATGCTTTAACACTACTCGTGGTTTTTGTGAGTCTTATATTCTCCTAATTCCGAGAATTCTTTACAATATTACAATATATACTGCACTGAAGTATGCAGCAAAACAGTGTCAGCAATTAGGCCTGAAGACATGTTTTGTGGCCTTTGACCAACCGCTTTTCTTCAAGGCAAGAGAAATAGAAATGAAAAGCGTAGAGCTACGACTAGGTGGTTTCTATACCCGATATTGGCATAAGTACTTTACATTTAGTATTAAAAATTAACTATAAAATGCAATTCGTTAATATTTAATACCTAACTAAATCTTTTTTCTATCCTATGCTCAGCAGTGTTTAATTGTGAACATTTGCTGCATTTACATATTTTGGTAGATAATAATATCATAAGTAGAAATTGACACTGAATTCCGTATATGCAGCTTAATGAGTCGCCACACTATATTTGTGTTCTTATTTACTGCCCCTATTCCATCTCACCCTCAAGGCACGCCACTAGTTATCTAGCCTGGTAGGTACCGTTGAATCCGTTTGTATAAGCCTTGTAAGTGTCAGCGTGTTCATAAAGCACGTCACAATATTGGAAAACTTAATTTTACAGTTTCTTCTAAGCGAAAAATTCCTGTAAACATAGGTCCTTTAAAGGTTTATTTTTGAGCTAGAGAGTATCGATATGGCAAGTACTTAAGTAGATAGAAGGAGCATTAGAAGACTCAATCTAGTAGGAAACTGGAGATAACTTCTTCTATGCGTGAATCTTCAGCAGGACCAGATCGTTATTTTTAAAGTAAATAAAAAACCTTCGGTTTTTATCTTGGTACTTCTTTTGTAGATCTTGTTGTTTTTCTTTTATGTTACGCATCAATTGTAGCGTATTTGGAATTCACATTATTATGCGTTAGCCGTCTATCAAAAGTGATACATAGAACTTGTTGTAAGACTAGGAGTGGAATTCATTGCAGATCCTATTAATTTGAACAAGACGACCTTGAGTAAGTACGAAAAGTTAAACATTAGAATCTCGATTCATTCTCTCTACCAGATTTGTTTCTGGAATGAAAGGTTGTGATAATTTGATACTGTGTATCTCAGAAACGATAGACTTTAGGAAAAAAGGTTATATTGCATCCTGTTTTTGAGATATTTGAAAAAACATAGTATTATTCTTCTTTCAGCCCTTACTTGTCCACTGCTAGACATAGGCCTCATCTAATTTGGGTCAAGTTTCTTTATTTTGCGCCACTTGCAGCCAGTTTTTGCCCGCTATCTGTTTGATATCGTCTACCCATTTCTTCTGTGGTCTGCCGATGTTCCTTTTTGATGTCCTGGGTCAGCATCGTATGAGTCGGTTTACCCAATGTTCTGGAGATTTTCTCGCGGCGTGTCCGGCCCAACTCCATTTTTGCTTTAGGACTTTCTCCATAATGTCTGTAACTTTTGTGCGTCGCCTAATCTCTGTCTTTAGGACACGATCTCTAAGACTTCTGCCGAGCACTGACCTCCCCATAGCACGTTAGGTTGTTTTTAATTTGTTTGCGCTTTTATGTGTTATTGCCATTTTTTCTGTGCCATATGTCATTACGGGCAGAACGCACGTGTCTCATACCTTTTTCTTCAAACACATTGGTATTTCTTGGTTTTTTAATATCTCACTAAGTTTTCTGAATACCGTCCATACAAGTTTTGTTCGTCTTGTGATCTCGGTAGTTTGGTTTGGTTTTCCCAACTCAGTGAGGTGCCCATGGTAGACGAATTCATGGACATTTTCTATGGTTTGTTGGTTTACTTGAGTTTATCTTTGGCCGCTTGACATTAATTTTTGTTTTTCATAAATCATTTGTAGTCCTATGATCTCTGAGATGCGATAATAGACTAATTGGCCTATAGTTTCATATGTTAGCGGTGTCACTTTTGTTAAATAACAATATCTTTTTTGCTTGTTGGTATTTTGCCTTCATTGATACGGCAGTTCATCAGTGGTTGGATGGCTTTAGTTAGCGCGGTTCCTCCCATTTTTAACATTTCTATTGTTATCCGATCTTCTCCTCGGCACCGGCCATTTTCCATTTGTTGTAGAGCTGTTTATATATTTTCTGAGTGATGACTGTAGGAATCTCTTTGAAATTGACATTTCGTGTTGTTATTTCTGGTAGGTTTGCTTTTGGGTTTGGCATCTTTGACTCGTACAATTCTGTATAGAAGTCTTCGATCGCTTTAGAGATTTCTGTTGTGCTTGTGAGTAATTGACCATTTTTGTCTTTCATACGATACATTCGCTGTTGACCATGTTGACCATGTTGACTATTTTGCTGTTTTTAATTGTATCTTTTATTACTCTTGTGTTATAATTTTGCTTGTCTTTCCTGATTTACAGTTTTATAGTCTTGCTGATTTGATTATATTCGTCGGAGTTTCTATTTAAGTTTCGTCTCAAGTTAATTAGTTGTTGTGTTTCGTTGGTTATTTTTATCTCTTTTGATCTTATTTGAGTTACTGTCTTTTTCGTTGCAGTTTGTATGTCCTTTGTGATTTTTTGGGTTAAATCGTCTAATTCTAGGTTTTCAAAGTTTAGTAGTGGTGTGGGTTTTTGTTTGAGTTCCTCTTGGTATTTTTCTTCATTTTTTCTGATTGCATCTATTGTTGGGCAGAATTTCTTGATTAGTGTGCGTTGTTCGAGCTTTACGTTGATTTTAATTATGGTTCTTATCAGTCTGTGATCGCTACCCGTTTGTATTTTATTTAGCGCCGAGACATCTGTGACAATAGATTTGTCGCTTGTCAAGATAAAGTCGATTTCATTTTTAGTTCTCCTTTCTAAACTTTGTCATGTCCGTTTCATTTTGAGTGGTTTTTTGAAGTGGGTATACTTACAGTGGAGTTGATTATACTACGGTTATTTCTGTTTCCGATATCAAACTTTCCTATGTTTTCAAAGTTGTACATTTTTATCCCTACTTTAGCATTGAAGTCTCCGATGACTAGGCAGCAGTGGGTGTCTTGTGCTCTTTTGGAAGTTGTTATATCTTCGAAGAATCTTTCCACAAGCTCATTTTCTGATGCACTGGTGAGAGCGTACACTTGGATGATCTGTATCATATATCTCTTGGACAGTTTCATCAACACGATTTGAGATGGCGTGGAATTTGGTGATCATGTGTTTTCTTCTTTTGTTGATTAGGAGGGCTACTCCTCTGTGATGAGGTCTTGTTCTGAATTGCTTTAAAAGAGCACGTGTCCAGATTTCAGTTTATAACATTTTTTGCCTAGTAGTGGTGTTTTGCATAGTCCTAGTACGTCCCACTTGTTATGTTATAGTTCTTGTTCCGATTCTGTTAGATGTTATTGTGTTCTAAAAGTCCTTACATTATGAGTCACGATCAGTAGTCTTTCTTTTGATGATGATACGAGTGAATTTTTGCCTCCCCCAAAATCCTTGAGACAGACCTTCTTCGAGGTGTGGGATTTGGCGTCGATTGCTTTACTTATTTACTTCCGTTTCGTTTTAACCTCGTCATGATAGAGGGTGTTTTGCCATAATCTTACACGCTGGCAGGGCGGATTGGAAGATGGATTGGGGAAGGAAAAGGAGACTTTTGGAGGAGTAAGGATATTAGGGGTAGGACATGATTCTTCTCGGTTTTTGTATTGAGGAAAATCAAGAGCTCGCGTGGGCGACAGGCTAACGACAGAGAAAGTAGATTATCTTAAGTTAGATTTATTTTAATTATTTCATTATTTGATTTATTAATTTAGTAACTCCAGTTTCCCTAAAAAAAAGGGAAAATATCTAATTCATAAAATTATAGATGAAAATATTAAAATTAATTAAAGATCGCAGGTTTCTAAATCGCGTTGCTTTGATTATTATTTAATTTGCTCTACAGTGTACGTGAACCTAAATTAATTTTTTTACAGAGAAACACGGGGCATGGGTACACGTTGCTGTACCGAGAGCGCCAGTTTATTTATTGGTTTAAATTTTTAAAATTGAAAAATTCTTGATTGTGCCCTTATTTCTGAAGCTTTTCAAAAAGATTTTGTTTTTAATTAACCAAGCAATTTACGTTTATAAAGGAAAACTGTTTTTCTAAATTACATAGTAATAGCCCTAATAACCATTTTTTTTATAAAAGCAGTAATTCCAATTTTAATTTTGAAGAAACCTAGATTTATATCTTTTGTACACATTTCTAAATACTTTTCTGTTTATTTTTAAAAATAAAGCCGCAATCGCTGGACAGTGTGAGTAGGTGCTAAAATCATGGCCTTAATTCTTTTGTGATATATGGATGTGCAAATAACTCTTGTGGGTACACTGATAAGAAACAAAATATGTACAATAAGCCATAAAGTAATAAATTCCACGTAAAACAATGCTCCCTACATTTTTTTTAAATCTTATTTAACCATTTAGATTACAATTTGAAGATTTTATTAAACTTTGAGGCGGTTTAGTACTGTACACACTATTATGAGCAGGAAACTGAAAGAAAAACGTTTGATTAAAATTGTATTAGAATTTTTTTAATAATGATATATTTTTTTACAATAAAGAAACTTCTTAATACATTACAATACAGCACTAGATATCAAAAATAAAGTGTTGTTAATCAGTTGGAACCGCTTGGGTGTCTTCCAAAGACACTTGGTTTTTGCCTCTAACAGTGGCATTTCGAAACCAATCTTTCATTGTTTTTTCTAACAATTGATAATTTATCTCTTTATAATTGGTTGAGATGTTTTCTGAAACAAATACAAGTACATACATTTAGAAATTATTTATCAAACGGATTGCAAAAGTACTTACGATGTATAATTTTTTTTATCTCACTATTTGAGAAATTGAAAGTATTTTTATACCCCGTCCACGTAACTTCCTTGGCTACAGCATTTGAAATCGTAGCTTTTAATATCTTTCTTCCGCAATTCATGAAAGTGGAATCCCCAATTCCTTTACAAAATTTTGTTTGGAAAAATGATTAACGTCAGATTACATTTGCACATCTTAGATTGAACTAAGAAAACTTACATAGGATTTAGTAAGTTCTGGCTTTGTTTTTAGAATTTCCTCAAAAGCCTCCAGATCTTGCAGTGACTGTAAGGGCATCGTTGGTAAGACAGCATCTTGCTTATCTGATAATTCTTCTAAAATTGCCTTTAGTAAGATCTCTTGGTTCAGTATAGCAGTTTCTAACTTTTCAACTCCATTTTTGAGAGTTTTAAAGCTGTCTAATTTTGCATTGATATCTTTGATGTATTTTATAAATATAATTTATTGGTAGTGATAATAACAATAGCATACGATATAGAAACTCTTACCAATAACAGTCAAATAATCATTTTTCTGTAAAGAGTTTACATCAGAACTTATATTTCTAACGTACGGCGCCTCATTATTCGGTATATAAGGTGCATCTGATGAAAGAGGCAAAACTAAACAAAACAACTTTTTGTATCAGGTATGTTAATTAACTGCCAGAAATACCTACTGCAATGGTCATTTTCGCGATTAACAGAACTTGAAGATTCACTTGTGGTGTATTCATATCCAGTTCTTTTTGGTAGAAGAGGTGGTTCTGGGAAACCTAATAATGGTATAGGATTTAAAATAAATATTGTGAAATACAAAGTTATAATTAATCACCAATGGTGGATTTTGTTGAGTGTCTCTGGTATTCTTCACATTCAGATTCTAAGTTGGAATCGTATCGTGCAACTTCTAATTTTTTCTTGGCTTCTGAATACGTTTCTGAAATTATAAAGGTTTATAAATAATAATTGTGTTATTGTAAATTTTGCTACTTATGTGTATATTAATCGTATTCTTGCCAGTTGAAAATTATATTTTTCATATTTATCAACTAAAATAGAAGCATTTACTATACTACATTTATTTTTAAAACTTTTTTGATACGAAATGAAAATAAATTCTTTAACAAGGTTATTGACCCAATAGTTGCATTTGCAAGTCATATTTAATCTTAAGTTACTTGTCGGGTCGTAACCTTAGATTGTGAATAAAATAAAAACTGATACGATATATAAGGTCGTATAAAAACCAGCAACAAGAGCATGAAAAGTTATTCTTATAATTCGTTTCTTTGTTACTTACTTCCTCCCTTTTAGTATTTTTTCTATAGAGCGAAAGCACATCCTATGGATCCTAGCTCTTCTGGTTCAGAGTTTATTCCGCCTTCAAGTCAAATATGAAAATACTTTCCTTCCTATACCACTCGAAACCTACCACCAAGCTTTTCCATCTAATAATCCTTCACAATAAATCTTAAAATCGCAACGGTAAATTTCCACGGCTGAAGCTGCAAACGCTTTGCTCGTCGAAATTCTGATCCGTTCCCATAATATTCACATTCTTTCTATAACTAAAACCTACCTAGAACTAACTCATGTCAGCCTCTCACCCTTTCTGAATTCTAAATAATCCGTAAAAATACTCCTAGGTAAGCGGCTGGCGTGGCTTTTGGCATTTACTTCCACCTTTCCTTTTCTCTTCTCGACCTACTTCCTAGACACTCTTAGTATCTTCACCGTTGTGCTGCTACCTTGAACTTATTATAAGTATCCCCCCCCCTCCCGACTGTAATGGATAAAAGCATTTGAAAAATTTTTGTAAACAGCTTTCTACGGCTATTATGGCAACACAACCAATTCGGCTTAAGGTTGTTCAGTACTTAAATGAAGTTATTGTTTTTTTATATATATAAGAGTTCATATTCTACTTAAAAATATAAGTATTTTCATACGATTTCTTGAGTGTTTTTGCAATTGTTTTTTAAAAAACAAGGTATTTTTATAATTGTAATTGGTCATTTTATTAGCTAGATAACTTGTAAACCGGTTAAACAAAGTGGTAATTCTGGGTACTGGTAAGAAGATATGACCTTGGACTATAATGAAGCGTTGCTATTTGTTTGAATTTTTTTATTCGTTGTGAGATATTTAATTTTGAAAACAATGAAAATTATAATTGTTATATTAATGATATTAAATCTAAAAATTCAGAGTTTCGGCGACGTCACATGGTGGGTGTAAGTTTATTCTAGTATTTAAAAAAGAAACTAGTTAAATATTTGGCTTATTTTTTAAGTTATTTATAAAAAACAAAAATAAGCTCCTCCCCTCATCAGGTCTCACCCACAACCAAATCATTCAAGTGCTATCGTTCAGCAAAAGCTGGCCAAATTGAAGTTTGAAATCCTTTCCCATCCACCGTATTTGCCTAATGTGGCTTTCTCAGATTTCCATCTCTTCCCCAAACTCAAGATATTCCTAGCTAGAAAGAAATTTCGGTCAAATGTGAGGTGATTGAGGCTGCAAACAGCTATTTTGAAGGTCTACAAAACAATCACTTTGAAATTGATAAGCTGGAAAAACGTTGGCCCAAGTGCGTTGAGCTTAGGCGGGATTATGTAGAAAAATAAAATATAATTTTAATCAGAATGGCTGTGTTTTTATTTTCATTCCGGAAACTTATCAATCTATTCTCGGGAGAATATTTGGCAACACGGTGTCTGGTCCAAATTGCAAACGACCGTTCGAAAGAATATTCAGAGGCAAGTCAAGTAATAAAAAGTGATTGCTACATTGATGATATTTTATCAATTACTGATTTGATTGAAGGGGCAGTTGAACTTTGTATAGTCAAATTATAACCACGTTTAACGCTTACTTTCATTTACACAAATGAGTTTCCAATGAACCAAGTCTTTTAAAGGCGCTGAACATCACCAGTAATGTAAATGACGAAGTTTGTCTTAATTAGTATAGACAGCGGAAACTCTTAGATTCCACTGATGCTCTTCCAATGACACACTAGGTTCTAAGGTACAATCAGCATCTCATTCAGATCTTGTTACCAAAAGACAAATTCTCTCTTCTATCAGTAAAGTTTTTGACCCTTGTACCATCATTGGTAAAATAATATTACAAGCTGTTTGGACTGGACAAAAGGACTGGGATGAAGAAGTTTCAGAATCCTTACATACACGGTGGAAAAAACTGCAATCCGAATGGTTAGTTTTGGATACGTTCAAAATTCCTCGAAATGTCTTGGGTTCGGATCACAGTTTCTGATGCTTCTGAGAATGCCTATGGTAGCTGTGTGTGTTGGAAAAGCACAAATCAATCGGGTACAAATTCTGCTAATTTACTATGTGCCAAATCTAAGCTAGCTGCATTAAGGTCGATTACGATTCCTAGTTTGAAATTATTTGGAGCTTATCTTTTAGCAAAATTAGTCGAACTAGTCAGAAAATTGTTACGTGTGTGTGTTGATAAATTTTACTTGCGGACGGATTTCACCATTGTTATAGGGTGGCTCAATACATCGCCCAATCTTTTAAAAGTATTGACAAGTCACAGAATTTCCTTTATTCAGGAAGCATGTAGAGATGCCACCTGGGCACACGTTCCTAGTACATGTAATCTCTCAGATTTATTGCCCCGAGATGTCTTACCTTCAGATTTGAAGTCATAACATTTGTGGTAGTATGGACCAGGCTGACTCCAAATGGAATCGTCATACTGACCTTCACAAACGCCTGCTAAACCTTTTGAGTTACCAAAAGTCAAAAAAACTGAATCGTATCTCATAAATACTACGATGAAATGTTTTATTGAATGGCAACGTTTTTCAAATTGTAACAGACTAATGTGATGTTTAACGTACGTATTTAGATGCATTCAAGATGAGTTCTATGCTGGTGAGATTGTATGCCTAAGAACAGGGACGCCACTTCCTCCTGAAAGTAAAATATTGAGCTTATCCCCCTTTCTTGACGCTCAAGGCGTAATACGAGTAGGTGGAAGACTACAGGCATCCCAATTACCATATGATGCAAAGCATCCTGTACTATTGTCAAAGCATCATTTTTCAAAATTACTATTTCCATTCGAGCATAGAAATTGGATCATGCAGGAATGCAACATTTATTGTCATCATCATTTACATTTTAAACTGAAGTCGTTAATTACGCAGGCCTATTAAATGTCAAAGATAAGCCAGGGCGCGGTTTGAAATCACATAAGTGTTACGTTTCGCTTTCCATTTGTTTTACAACTAAGGCTATATACATCGAGCTAGTATCCGATCTTAGTACTGATGCCTTTATTGCGTGTTTACAACGATTTATTGCACGTTGCGACAAACCAGACACGATTTTCTCAGACAATACAAACAATTGCATTGGCGCTAATCGTGAATTAACAAGCATCGTTTAGCAACTTACTTTAGACAATGATAAAATAAATGAAGTGGCTGGCAAAGGTATTTCTTGGGGTAACATCCCTCCTATATTCCCAGATTTTTGGAAGGCAGGAATAAAGAGTTTAAAATTTTACTTAAAAACGCATAGTTGGCAATACTCTGTTGACCTTTGAACAATTACAAACTGTATTAACTCAAATCGAGTCTATAGTAAACGCAAGGCTACTAACCTCGATGTCCTCTAATCCATGACTGTGCTTGTCTTACTCCATCCCATTTCCTAATAGGTAGACAACTGACTGCTTTGCCGGAACCCGCATTGGTTCATGTTCCAACAAATAAACTTTCAAACTTCCTACGGCTGCAACAGCTGTTCTAGACTCGTTGGCAAACAGAGTATCTGGCTCTACACACAAGCAAACATCAAACCTGGACTAATAGTTCTTAAAAACGAAAATGCTTTTCCGATCACTTGAAGTATTGGACAAATAGTGGAAGACTTTTCAGGTGCCGATGGTGTAGTGTGCGTTGTGCAAATAAAAACCGCAAGTGGCAATTATGAACATGCCGCGAGGCAGTGTTTCCTCTTCACTTAGAATCAAACTTTGCGGCATAACAAATACCTCAATACAGATATAGAGATATGTTTTGTTTAATTACATTTTCTAGGTACAATTAAGGTTGAAGTAACCGTTTGTCATTCGATATTTTCCTACGTGTTTTGTTCATTCACATTTTTTATGTATGTATAATGTTGGACTTATGTATGCATCTGTGAATGTAATCACATACTTGTGTAATTATGTTGAAAACCCCACCTTTCAAGGTGAGGGCAGTATGTCGCATTCTTGAAAACATGTAATGTTATTTTAAAATTTGCACTTAATCCGCCCCTGTTCTTAAATTTCATTCGGATATTTGTTTTCTTGACGCGCAATATTTAAATTGTTTCATTAAACGAATGTTTGTTATAATGTTATTTTAAAGAATTAATATTTTTGTGGTCTCGACGCCTCGACTCCAGTAGACGTGTCTTTCGTTGATTTCCAATATCAAATTCCCAGAATCATTAGTTGTAATATTGCAGTCACACAGTCTCGGGGAAGTCAAATTTAAACTAGCGAATCTACAA